>QLOH01001067.1:0-169183 GCA_026901365.1 Sesbania bispinosa
TTTCATCAAGCATAAGGGATAATTTATTTATTATGTGTAGATGTGTAGATGATTTCTCCCCCCATAGAAACTACTTTTTTATTTGTATATTGATACTTGAGGGGACATACTTATTATTTTGACTTTTATCTTCTTAACTGTCTTATATAATAGTTGAAGAACTAGTACCATCGATCTTTCTATTGTCAATTCTCTGGACAAAATTAATTCTTCGAGCATTTGTTTGTTTGCTTCATTGCCAAGTTCACATGTTATTCTATTCCCTACAGTCTCAATTTTGAAGCATTCAAGAACACCTAATGCTCTTGGAATGATGGATTATCAGAATTATGATCATGATCAACTGATGACATGTTTGAGATCTGCACAATCTGTTGATGAGGTACATACACAGTAGTTTGGCATGTTTTCTTTTCCATGCAGCTGAATTCCTATTTCTAGAATGGTAACTCTTTATGTGCAGGTCACATATCCTGCTGCATCTCAACAAGCCCCTTGGTGGCTAGATGTCCTTCCTAGAACTGTTGTTTGTACGCTACATCAGGGATCAACAGTGACAAGCATGGATTTTAATCCTTCTCATAATTCTTTACTTGCTGGTAGGTTGAAATAGACGACATGCTTTGTATTATAAAGAAGTTTAGTCTTATACTAACTTGGACAAATCATTTCTGAAACAGTTGGTTGTGCAAACGGTGAACTTTCACTTTGGGAAGTAGGACTGAGAGAGAGGCTGATAACAAAGCCTTTCAAAATATGGAATATTTCAGCTTGTTCTATCTTATTTCAGGTTTATATAGCATTATTCAATTGCATAATTGTGGATGGATCATAGATGTCTACTCAAAGAATACTCCTTACAAAAATTAATATGGTTGTCTATAATGATCTTGTGTTTACCTTTAGGCAATTATTGGAAAGAGGGTGGGGTGATGCGATTTTATTTCCTTTTTGGGAGAAAACTAAATCAGGACATGTTGTGAATGTAAAAAGCATCCACTTAATTCCCATGGATGGATTAAATTGATTGTTTAATACTATCAGGAGAACATTATAGATTCTATCAAGTATTAAATGATGAATGCAATGCTCAAGGATTTTATTATGTATTATATGCTGAAGCAAACTAATAATAAAAAATGAAAATGGACACAATATATGGACTTTTCTTGATCATGTTAGGGCATGATATATTATTAAATATTGGAATAAAAAGTGCCAATACATATGTGAAGTATGGGAGTAGCTTAATTGTATTAAGAATTTGAAACAGGAATGTAGATATAGTCAGGGAAGTGTTTAATATGGGCAAATTATGAATTCAATGGTGATCAAATATTATTGTTCAGTGGCTGCACAAAATCTTCTCAATTTTGTAGTTAGTCTTTTACCTTTAGCACAGGTTCTACCCTTACCTTAATGGACTCTGTGAATTGTTTAGGTCATACAAAGGTATGGCCTGTTTGTCATTTGAATTTTACTCATCCAATTGTCTGATAGAAAATGAATTTATTTTAATATACCATAAGTGCCAGAATTTTATTTTCTGTTGTGTTGGACTTAAGTAATTTGGACTCTTGTACAGGCCATAATTGTGAAAGACTCATCTATATCAGTCAATCGTGTATCATGGAGCCTAGATGGGAATTTTATTGGTCAGTGTTGTAAGGAAACTTGGTTCTAGTTTGTTGCATTATTACAGGTTTATAATATAGTTTCTCTTCTTTCAGGGGTTGCTTTTACAAAACATTTGATTCATTTATATGCCTATCAAGCACCTAATGACCTACAACAGTGTTTGGAGGCATGTTCAGATCAACTTTGGATATGAATTTAATTTAAAGTTTTTGTAATTTCTGATCAATGTCTTTGTTTCATTTCCAGATTGACGCTCATGTGGGTGGTGTTAATGACTTGGCTTTTACATATCTAAACAAACAGTTATGCATTGCAACTTGTGGAGATGATAAGTTGATAAAGGTGATGGGGAAGTTTCTATTTCAAAATAGCTAGTATCCAGAAGAATGTATCTTTAGTTACTAATTCTTGGAAATGTTATAGGTTTGGGATTTGACTGGACATAAGCTCTTTAACTTTGAAGGCCATAGAGCACCTGTTTATTCAGTTTGTCCTCACCAGAAAGAAAATATCCAGGTAAAAGTCTCCTAGTCCTAACACCCCCCCTCACATGGTAGGATTTTTATTCTTGGATTTTGAGGCATCCTCCTTGTTATTGTTGAATTTTTTGTTTCTTACAAGCTAGTAAATGGTATATGATTATTTGGATTTTCAATGTAAATGGAGGATATTCTGTTGTGTAAAAATTTTGGTACAGAAAAACAAAAAGGCAAGAATCTTAAAAATTAAGGACCAGAATAGATTTGACCATACTACTGCTGGATGTAATGCAAGCCAATTTTTCTGGCACTATCATCTGTGCTATCCATACTTATTTATGCTTTTGTACAACTATATTTTGATCTTGTCTCATCTGTTGTCAATTATGAAAAGATTACTGGATAAAGATGTATAAATAAGATTATGTTATTGCTTTCTTGTAAAGGCTGTTGAGTGAATGGTTGACTGATAATAGTTATGAAAAGTTATGCAGTTTATATTTTCTACTGCTGTTGATGGGAAAATTAAGGTCTGGTTATATGATAACCTAGGCTCCAGGTTGGACTATGATGCTCCTGGACAATGGTGCACCACTATGCTCTATAGCACTGATGGAAGTAGGTAAGAAAATGAGGAACAATGCTGGAAATATATCCAGTCATTATTATATGCTTTTTAATTCTTTGGACTTCTCTCTCTATAAGTTTTAACGTGAGTTATAAATTCTCTTTCCTATTTTAGATTGTTTTCTTGTGGAACAAGTAGAGATGGAGACTCTTTCCTCGTTGAGTGGAATGAAAGAGAAGGAGCAGTAAAAAGAAGATATTCTGGGTTTAGAAAGAAATCAGCTGGCATTGTGCAATTTGACACAACAAAGAGTCACTTTTTGGCTGCTGGTGAAGATAACCAAATTAAGTTTTGGCATATGGATAATACCAATGTTCTGACTAGTATAGATGCTGAGGGTGGCCTTCCTGTGAGTATTCCCTGTACTTTCCATCTTTTGATGCATTTTTTAGAGCATTGTCTAACATGGTTCAAGCCTTGTGTCAGAGTCTCCCTCGCTTGAGGTTCAATAAGGAAGCAAATTTGCTTGCTGTTACTACGGCAGATAGTGGTTTGAAAATCCTTGCTAATTCCGATGGCATCAAATACTTGAGAGCCATTGAAGCCCAGCCTTACGAAGCATCTAAAGCACCTGTTGTGACAAAGGTTTTTATCTGCTATAATTCACCATCTTCACTATCTGCTTCCTTAACAAATTTAATTTTCTGGTTTTACTTGCTAACTTGTTTTTTATTCTTGATGAATAAGATACCTGGCTCTTCCGTGGTTGCAAATATCAACCTATTCATTTATTTATAATATTTAAACCTTGAAGCATGAGCTTTGGAGTTGCCACCTCAACTTCTTGAACTTTTATCTTTTGTCCACATGGACAAATTTTTAACATTTATCCTCCCCAGTTGATTGTCTTTCCATCTTTCTTTTTAACAACATTCCTATGTCTACACAATATATGGGTTAACATCTAGATCTAGTTAATAAAGTAGAACATGTAGAAAGAAGCTCTCTTGCTAGACCAACACCTATGCTTGTAAGATCTAAAGGATAAATGATGGACAATGAAAATTATTTCAAGATTAATAACATTTATACGTATTGAATATGTTAGCATGAACTGCACATACAAATTATGTATCTTTTTTATACAGTAAATTAAGATGTTCATAGTTTTATTTTATGTTGTAGAGGTTTTGTCTAGGCATTTTTTGAGCTATTAGATAGTTATATATTCAAATGAATCATTTTATTATTTATTATTTATTCTAGAATGGAGTTGATTTTCTGGCTAGAAGTATAGAGAAGAAAAGGAGTTTGGATGATGTATTCGACAAATCTAATAAAGCTTTGGAATTGAAGGAAATAGTCGATCCTGTCCAGTGTCGAATAGCTACTATTCCAGATGGTATAGGAGGTCCCACTAACAAGGTGTTTCCTGCAACCTTTTTTATGTATAAGATGCTTAATTAATATATTTGTTTTATATGAAGAATTCCATGATCATAAATTTTGTACTTCTTACCAAGGTTGCACGTCTACTTTACACAAATTATGGGCGTGGTCTTCTGGCTCTTGGTTCAAAAGGGATTCAGAAGGTGTGGAAATGGAGCCGTAATGAATTAAATCCTTGGGGAAAGGTGATTGTATGTTGAGAAATCCAAACATGTGGAAACATTTTCCTATTGCTTTATAAATACAACATGCCTACATGCATACTCCGATATCGATGTTTCTATTACATATGCATGCATGTATTTTGTTATGCCTAATATAAATTTTATGTAAAATCTGAGTCTTCTAATGTTGGTTTAAAAGGCCACAACAAGTGTTGTTCCACAACATTGGCAACCAAATAGCGGTCTTCTCATGACCAATGATGTCCCAAACAATTCTGAAGTAGTCGTTCCCTGCATAGCACTATCAAAGAATGACTCTTATGTTATGTCTACATGTGGGGGGAAAATTTCACTGTTCAACATGATGACATTTAAGGTGATTTGGAAGTTTTTATGTTAATGTATTTTGTGCCATCTCCCAAAGCTTCTTTTAGCTGCATCTCGATATTTGTGAGTTGTGATAAATTATTGTTGAGGTTCAGGTAATGGCAACTTTTATGCCACCTCCTCCTAGTTCAACCTTCCTTGCATTTCACCTTCAAGATAATAACATCGTTGCAATTGGAATGGAAGATTCAACGATTCATATTTATAATGTTATGGTAAATGAGGTAATTGCTTTGAGGATCTCTTAAGTTTAAATTTTGAGTGTTACAAGAACAATATAGTGATTTGACCTCTCTTACTTTAGGTTAAATCCATATTGAAGGGTCACCAGAAGCACATTACTGGTCTTGCTTTTTCAACTCAACTAAATATCTTGGTTTCTTCAGGTGCTGATACCCAGGTATGTTTAACCATGAGTGATGTTAGAATATTAGTAGCATTGTGCTAACTATTATTGGCTTAGCAAAAAAGGAGTATTAGGATAATGTTTTTATATAAAAATATTTAGAATTCTATTTCTTAAATATATTCTCTCTTTTCTCCTTTCCATCTTTTCCATGTAATTTTAACATGGCATGCCAGTTGTGGTACCATCCACCATGACCTATACGCCATTCTATATTTACATTACATTTGTTAGGTCTCATTCTTTTCCTTACTCATTGTCAAAATTTTCCTTTTTTATCTACATTAATTTTTGGTGGTTCATCCAATTCTGCAGTTTAAAAAAAAACTTGGGATTTTTTTACGCCAAGATCATCACTAGAATCATAATTTTTTCAATCTACAGTTTTCTGGTCTTGTTGTCAATCAAAGTTACAAGAATCCCACCGGTTTCATTGCACAAAAATTCATGCTGTGAAATTGAGGTGAAGGGTTCGGATATTAGTTGTATTAGGTTACTTGTTATTTGATTGACCTAGAAGAAATAGGAGTATTATGTCATGTTTTGTGTTATCCCAAGTCTCAATATTTATTTAGACCTTTAGGGTCCAATAACTTAAATATATTTTTTCTTTTCTCATTAACTTTTTTTTCTCTAGTTTCAACAATTTCAATTGTTATTTTGTCACTCTAGTTATTATGTAACTGATTTGTGCTTGTGTCGTTGTGGTTCTTTCATTTTTTTCACTATGATTCAAGTTCTATCCATTTCATATTTCTTTACAAAATCCATTTTAAATTTATAATTAATTCATGAAAATAAAGGAAAACCATTGTTTGTATATGTTGGTATTTTGTAGCTTTTCTTTTGGAGCATTGGTGCATGGGATAAGAAGAAATCATTATCAATTCAAATACCAGCAGGCAATGCACATGTTGGTGATACTTACGTGCAGTTCCACATTGATCAAGTAAACTTGTTGGTATGCCATGAGACACAACTAACAATATATGATGCTTCAAAAATGGAATTGATTCGGCAGGTAAGCAATTATCCCCCATTTCCCCCTCTCTCCATAAAATGAAACCCTTAAAACAAAATCATGTATTTTATTTATAAAAAATAACACTTTTTGAATTAAAAGCACGCTTTTAAAATTTTATGAGAATTAGATAAGTTTCTTGAAATAAAAAAGCAAAAACCTCTCAAAAAGGCAATTCTAGTGCTTTTCTCATAAGTTATAGTGAGTAGGTTATAAAAATAAAGCTCTAAGAAAAATGTTTATATCATATTCATAAGAGATTTTTGTTTTTTCTCCTCTCAGATTATCTAAATGCACCTATGTTTTGAGTTCCTGATGAATGAATTAGTAATATCTTGATGTTTGGATTATAGTGGGTGCCACAAGATGGGTTGTCTAGTTCCGTATCCTCTGCAACATATTCCTGCAATAGCAAACTAGTTTATGTTGCTTTCACTGATGGAAATATTGGAGTGTTTGATGCTGACAGCCTGAGACTAAGATGTCGAATAGCTTCATCTGCATACCAACATCAGACCTCATCAATCAGGTTTCTTTAACTGAGATCCCCATTTAGACACAACTATTTGTTTGTCTTTACTAGAAGTTTTGCATTTTTGGTTGCATGCTTAGAATTTTTGGCTGAAATATGCTTTAGAAGTTTAATTCATGTTTCATTTTGATGAAACTTGGCTAGTTGGGGAAGTTAAAGAGTTTGATTACATTCAACCAAGTTGGATGGAATTTTCTTATGTGATTCTTGTTTCCAGAATAATCCTTAAACAAACCTTAACTTTTGTTTGTTTCGTGCAGCCAAAATGTATACCCTCTTGTTGTTACAGCACATCCAGAGGAGCCCAATCAATTTACAGTTGGATTGTCAGATGGGTCTATTAAGGTTATAGAGCCCACAGAGTCTGAAGGGAGGTGGGGGAATTAAAGAACCTATTGATAATGGCTTGCAGAATTGTAGGACAGCCTCACCCTCAATCACAAATAACCCCACTCCTGAGCAGCTCAAAAGATGATATGATTCATTGCACATCATTTTAGTTTTAGTTTTTTTTTTAAATATTATTATACAATAGTAAAACTGTAAGGTTGAATGTTTCTTATAGTGATATGTTTGGGTTAGGATAAACACAACTACATTTATGATCTTCTCTGTTAAAGGTGATAATTTAAATACATGGATTTCTTCAAATATCCAATGACATCTAATATCCAGCAGTGTAGATTCGCCACTAGCTCGTGGATCCGGATAAGAATCACAATGATTTAAGCAAGAACCATTAAGTCTCTCAACCTCACAAGGGAGAATACAAACATAAGCTCTCTATTAGAATGAAGATTAAAAAAAGTATACATGGGGACCCCTTCTATTTATAGCCTAGAGAGGTGGTCATGAGTGAAAAAGGGCAAGAAAAATTAATTCTATCCTAAGTGGGTGTTGAACCCTTAACCCTAAGCTATCCTAAGCCTTAAACTAGGTGCCTCATTAAAGGAAAAGTAAGAAAGAAAATACAACTCAAAATAAAATACAAACTATCAAACAATAGACTTTGAGGCCATGAACATGTGGCCTATTTAGGAAAATTAAAAATAACCCAAGTAAGGATATTATCAAATAATTGTTTGGACTGCATGACATAAGAGGAATTGTCAAATGTTGACTTTGAGAAGAAAGTCAACTTAGCCATAGATTGTAGGACATGGTCCTAAACCACACACCCTTAATTTTTTTAGCTTGCACCCATGATCTCTGTAGCTTGTCCATGCCTTCTAGGCATCATGGTACCAAAGAGTTAAAATATCCCATGTTTACTACTACTGTAGTATCACCCTTCTCTTAATCTATCCAAAAAAAACTTCCTCTTCCTTCCTAGGCTAAGGAATCAAAAGGACAAGGCTTGACCAGAAGTTCTACCCATGAATACTGGTTCTTTTACAAGACATCTAACTCTGATTCCGCTAGCTATGTCTGTTATGATATGACCACAAAAAAGCAGAACACAACAGAGATTCCAAGTAAACATCGGATCTTGTACTAGTACTTGTGACATCAATATGCTTGTTCCTCTTTACCAAAATATCAGCTTCTTCGATTCTAGTACTAGCCAGTTTTCAAATGGACTTTTGCTATAGGAAATTTTAAGGAAAGAAATCATCAATTAATTGTTCTATGACTATTAAAACTTGAACAACATGAATGCTTTTCCTTTTTACTGTCTGTTCTTAATTACTTACTTTCTTCCCCCTCATAGTAGTACCTTTTGTTTTTCCATAATTAACTCCTATTACAATAACATAACAAAAACAATAGGACATGAGTTGTATGCCAGTGCCACTTGTACTTTTTCACTAGGAGACGCCAAGTTTGGCTTCTTGCAAGCTCTTCTTCATTATTGCATTGGCTGAATTATAAGGTTTAACTCCTATAATAGCATGTGGTTAATTTGGACAGAAAGCGAAAGTTTGCAGTATTTGTCTTTTGGTTTTTTCCCAATATGACTCCACACACTAGGCATAATCTGTAACGGAAAATGACCTATGGAATTGTCAAAAATTAAAAGAAATTCTTATAGGATTCGCATGTCTTGTGTGAACCTTTTATATTGGCCCCATTTATAGTCACTATTCTGCTATAATGAGAGCTACTCAGCTATAGCTTTTTTTGCATTCCCTACCTGTCTTGGCACATAGCACAATTAACGTGCCCTCTTCAGTATATCTATTTTCACAATTCAGAAGAAATGTGATACGGTTGAGATTTGTTCTGAGTTTGCTCTTTCACTGAAATAGTTGTACAAGCACCACTTGGTAATTAAATTCATTATTTGACTTGGCCATAACATGCACTTATAATCAAACTACACTTATTATGATGATGAAAAGGGTTAGACTTATTGATATGTAATCTAAACCTTGGTTGGACCAATAATAAAAACAAACAAATATGCTAGCTGTGCATTAATAATGATAAATGAGATTGTGACTTTGTACTGTTGGAAGGAGTTAGAATTTCTTCTTTACAAAGAAAATGAGTAGAAACAAATGTTACGGTTGTAATTGTTCCAATTTATTTTCTTTTTCAAATACAGCAAACCTTGTATGCCATTGCCGTACCGTACTAGGAGGATACAGCTGGTTCAATGGTGATGCAAATCAACTTTTACAAAGCCAGGTAACAACATTGAATTGCACAAGAATATTGTATAAAAGCTAGGAGTGGAAGCTGTCAATAATTCTAATGTAATATAGCCGTAACAAATTAGTGTTTGTCAAATCTTGCATTATTATTCTATGTCCCTTAAGAACTAAGTATAATTAGAACTAATTAATCCTACCCATTTTATCACTATCACAAAAAAGCATGCACCATCACAATCATCAGGTAAAGACAGTAATCATACAAAGAAGCTAGCTAGTTTTAATCTTTTATCATCTTTTTCTACCAGAAATAAAGCAATTTGATGGAGCCAAGGCAGGGGAAATCAAGATTTATTTCCTTAATTAGAATTAACATCCAACTACAGCTTAACGAGCACTTTTGTGTGTGTTAACGACATGTATCCCCTACCACCCGGGATAATTCTATTGGGGGCTTAGTCACATTTCAGCCTCTTCACCCCTAATTAAGAATGTTTTTAGTAGGGTTCGAACTCGAAATCCTCCCACAATATCGGTATGTGTTGTTAATTGAGCCACAACTCTTTGATTAATGAGCATGCTGGTTATTAATTAATTAACATTAACACATATATAAATATGTGTGTATATAGTAAGTGGATCAGGTGCCGTGTAGTTCAAACCAGTGTCCCACATGGACTGGACAACCATATTGATAGCAATATCACCTCCAAATCCAATATGTGTATTTTGAATTGGCTACTTTTTGGTGTGGTCTAAAAAGTCGTCAGGGAATAGTTGTATCATGTATGGAATGGACAATGGAGATTTTGAAGGTGAAAAGTCATGAACTTTGCTATCTTTATGATAGGAATTATCTGCTCTAGCCTCTATCCCCTTTTATATTCATTTATTATTATATTTTTTTTACTTCTTCTTCTTTTTGTTTTTTTGTTTTATTCTTCATCATTTGCATTGAAGACGTGAACAAGAAGTCCATTAATAATAATAGCCTTAAAAGTGTAGGGTTGCCACACTAAAGATGGCCGTTATAAAGTAGTGGGACAGACATGCGGAGAGGTGTGGATGGTGAAGACTACCCAAGAAGAGGGAACAAAGTTGGGTTTGCCCACACTTCTCTATGTTGTCCTCCTCTTAGTCATATTTATTACCAATAATTGTACTGCATCTTCTTTTATCTTCTTCTAATAATAATATTTTGTTTGGTGAGAAACTGAAATCTGGATACACCATGAGGAAGATCTGAACTCTGAATTCTCCACTAATTTTCCTGTGATACATGCTTCTTTTTAAGATGATCATATTGCAAATTTTAAAAATTTAGGAGGACTATATTGCAATTTTAAGATGACCATTTTACAAATTCTAAAAATTTAGGAGGATCATATTATAAATTCTAAAAATTATATTTTTATTTAAAAACCCCTAAATCAAGGGGGTACACGGTGAGGCACCTATTAAGGTACCTCACCGTAGAATTCACCGTGATACATGCTTCTTTTTTAATTTTGTGATGCATAGTATGTAGACGTGTGCAAAAGAATTAATACTTGAAATACATGTTAATTTGGATTAATTAAAGAGTGAAATAGTAAACAAAAATATAGAAAAAAAGTAATGAAAAATGTAATAAATTTATAGGCAGTTTAATCGGTAACTTTGGTTTGACGAAAATAGAAAAGAATTGGAAAAGAGATAAATGTAGAACATTAAACTAACAATATACAATGTTTGATGCTTTTAATTATAAAAAAAACTAAATTAACTTAAATGATTTATAAATATCTCATTTTATTTAATATTGATTGAAAAAAATTAACTATTCATAAATGTAAACATTAAACTAAAAATATACAATGTTTGATGCTTTTAGTTTAAAAAAAGACCTTTAAATATTTTTTTTACAAGACAACATGTATTTTCCACGGAATACAATCTTGTTCGAGCTAGAGTAGGACCATTATGGGCAAAAAATCCTCCATCTAAATATTTAACGCAGTTGCATATTCAGGGCTCAAACTCGAAACCACATGTTAAGTTGAAACAGTCTCTTACAAGCTGATCCACGCATTCGGTAGTACTTTAAAATTAATTCAATTGGTAAACAATTAATTAATTCAATAATTTATAAATATCTCATTTTTATTAATATTGATTGATTGAAAAAAAAATTAAGTTAGAACAACCCTTGACAATTAATCCACATGCTTAGTGATATTTAGAGGTATTTAAATTACTTATTTAAATAACAACCACCACGTATTTTTTTTCTCACTAGTCGATTTGATTACATGAATCACTTGACACCATAATATCGTACCCTACATTAAATTTAAAATTAGATTATTTATCTCTGAGCCATTTTTAATGGTTTGATTAGTCCCCTTTATCTTTAAGTATTTGGTGATCCTCCATTTGGTTAACCTTTATTTCTATGCTTTTATGAGTTTTATCTACACATGCCTAAATCATCTGAGATGAGATTCTACTATTTTCTTCCTAACATGAGTTATTCCTCCATCATGTATACATTTGATATTATATAAAAATAAAAAATATTTAATTACTAATTTATTAGTATTAAAATTTTAGGAGTTTTGACGCAAATAACAGCTAAGTCAACAAAAAAAATATAGGAGTAATTTGTTTTTTATATTATTATTTTATTGTAAAAAAAGGGAGATTATTAGGATTGAGATTTTTCTAATTGATTTAAAGGAAAATAATTTATTGACCTGTATGATAAGGAGATAAATAGAGAGAGAAAAAAATAAAAGAAAGAGAAAGTGAAAATTTTTATGAAATGATATGATGAAAAAAAGAGAGAAACATGAGAATTTTTTTTGGAGAGACAATTTGGGAGAGAGAAGTAAATACTTTTATTCTCACTTAATTTTTGTTTCTTTTTCTTTCATAATAAAGAATATGTCATTTAATCAATTTCTTTTTTACTTATCACTTTTATATCATATATTAAATAAATAAAGAGAACATTTTATACCTGTTTATTTTTTTTACTATTCAATAATATATGGTCCATCTTATTTTTTTCCCTTTCATTTAATTATAATTTTCTCATTATTTAATTTTTTATACTCAGTTATTATCTTTTCATTTTCTCCTCAACTCCAAACGGAGCATAAGTTAATTGAGACATTTCTATCAATAAATATAAAATAATTCTGTTTTTTTTCATATTTTTTTAACTCTCTCATTATATTCGTTGCTATCTGTTTTTTTTTTTTTTAAATTCATCCTTATAATTACCTGAATTTTTATTTTCATCCCTAGAATTTTTTTTATTTCATACTTATAAAATATTAAAATATTGAAGTTAGTTTTTAGTCCCTGCTATTGATTCTATATTGTTAATTATGGATGTGTCGATGAACACTCATTTAGGTCAACAATCCTATGTGTAGTTCTTTGACACATTATACAATAGTGTTAGACTCCTTAAAACTCATTTAGAGACTGTTTGTGATATATAAAAAGGAGAAGACAAAGAATTTCAGTTTAAGTTGGGCCTGAAATTTAACTCCGAACAAATTTAAGGAGGTTACCACTCTTATATATAATGTGTTAAGTTACTTCTCAAATATTGTGACTATTATAGGGAGGAAAATTTTATTTTACTTTATTTTCTTTATATCATTCTCCACTGTGTCTTCTTTTCTTTTCATTACATTCATATTTACATAAGTGTAAATATAATGTAAAAACTATGATATACTTATTATTGTTAATAAAATTATTATATATAAAAAAGGGGAAGATGTATTTTATTTAAGGAAAATAAAACAAACGTCTTTTTTGTTAGTTTCTCGTGTAAAATTACTAGGAAATACAATTTTGTAGAAATATTGTTTCCGTACACAGCCTTTTCTTGCATGTGGGAGCTATTATCTGTCATTAATAATGACACTAAATTTAGAATTTTTCTTTATATGCAAAAATTGAAAACTTGATTGATATACTTTTTTGTAGCAATGCTTACTTTTCAAATTGCATGTGATATAAATGTCCTGAATTTTATTCAGATAGGTGAGGCAGATAATTGTTTTTGAAGGGTCTTCTATTTAACTATAGTTAATAACCAGTTGTATAATGTTTGAACCATCAGTGTTTAAAATTAACGGTTGTTTTTCTTTACCCCTGATACCATGAAAATTATCCTACTTAATCTCAATAATCAAGAATAAACAAATGAAGCTTATTTTTTCCCATCAAATTCATAGCTAGTCTTTTTTTAAAAGTTACTCCAACCTCCATCTAAAATTCGAAACCCAAAACTCCAGCTGAAGCAAAACATGACGTGTTACATGTAACTTACTAAATAATATTATTAAAATGACATAAAACTTTTGTGCGTGTAAGTGTGAGTCCGAGTCTGCCGTGATATGTTCTGTCAAATGCATAAGGCCAGGCTAGCATCTTCGCCATGATTGATATGGGTCCCACCATTCCCCCCTTTCTGCTCTGTCAATCCACATGCTCCTTCACTTCTTCTAATCTCTATGGCCTATGCCAATGCCATGCACTCCCTAACTTACATTATTATTACCACATTGCTCTTCTATTCTTTCTTTCTTATTCCCTCCCTCCCATCACCCTCCACGTGTCACTCCCAGCACAGCATCAAGTCAAGCATTATATGTTCTCAATGCTAATCAGCATCTTACACAAGCAATAACGTTGTTTCTTGATGTTCTGAACACAGACACGCATTTAACTCCTAAATTTGCCTAGTAATTATTTATATCTGACATGTAAAATAAAATCACCGCACACTATTCTCTCTCATGCTCTGCAGCCACAATCCATGAGGCCGTTTCAAACGATTTTGTCGGCGAAAGACGTTATTAATCATTTTAATTAACAGGAGCAATCACCAATTAGTGGCAATTAATTTATTTACTTTTATTCTTTTTTTCCTCCCGTTATTGTCAATTATTTTCTTACCCACTTGACCCTCCTTGATTTGCTATAACCTTTTATAAAAATATATTATTCTATTATTACTTGAACAAATATTTACTAATTTAATATTTTTATGTATGAAAAAGCTGTCATTTTAGTACACATTCACATTTCCTATTAAAAAAATTTCATACCAAATATTTGTACATACATGAAGGAGCCATTAATATTCTCCATTCCTTCCAGTCATTTACATGTGTAAATTAATGCTTATAATAATACTCACAAAACTGCATAAAGCTGCTTCTGTTCTTGTGCCTGCTTCTTCTTCCTCCTTTTCCTTCTCTCTCTGTTTCTGCGCCAATTTCTTTCTTTTATTTTGCGTCTTGTTTTTGCTTTGGCACTAGCGCTGGTTCTTTCTTGTCTCTGACCCTGGTGCCAGCTTTGACCCAAGAAGATGCTTGTAAGTACGTTTCTCTGGTTCATTTTTTGTTCTGGGTTTATTTGTTTATGCTCGTTTTGCCTTTTGACTTTAGGCCTCCTTCCAAATCTGGGACTCTATTGCTCTGTTTTGTTAACTGAGAAGGAGTTCTCAAGTTTCAATCTTTGGTTGGATTTTATGTGTTTAAGTCAAAGTATGTGAGTTCCATTGATAAGGGTCATCTTCAATGTATACGATTCTATTTGGGTGTTTTGGTTTTGTTCATTGGCATATGGCAATGGTGATTGCTGCGTTGGTGGGGCTTCGATCAAATGGAATGGAATTTGATCTGATAAACCTGCATTCTCGTTTCAGCTTGGAACTCCCTTTGAAGTTCTTAGTCATCTGCTACTGCTGACTTCATATGGAATTTGTTTAAGTCATTCTCAACTTATACCAATTCATTGATTGGCGTGTGATGTTACATTCTGCGTTATGAATGAAAATGAGCATTGTGCTCTTCTGATTGTTCACTTGTTTTTACTATGATTTCCATCACTTTTCTATTCCAATGGTTGTGCATTCTTATTTCAGAAATGTTTTTAAGCTCTATCTGAGATGAATTATTTGCTCTGTGAACAAATTCCCTATCTCTATTCATAGAATTGTGCTTGGCTATCTCTCTCTTGCTCTTAATCTAGGAGATTAATTATTGTATTTGTAGGATATTTTCTGAGAATAATGGGTTGAATTTTGCTTTTTGTACCGTATTTCAGGTGGCATTGCTCTTGCTGCTGGCATGGAGCAATGCTGTGAGTGTCAATGGAGATGGTGAGCAATGTGGTTTCAATCCAAAACTAGACCCAAGACCACACAGTGTCTCCATTTTGGAGTTTGGTGCAGTTGGAGATGGTAAAACACTGAATACTATTGCATTCCAGAATGCCATCTTCTATCTCAAGTCATTTGCTGATAAAGGTGGTGCTCAGCTGTATGTGCCCCCAGGAAAATGGCTCACTGGCAGTTTCAATCTTACCAGCCATCTCACCCTCTTTTTGGAAAAAGGTGCTGTCATTATTGGATCTCAGGTATTTTACCTCTTGCTTCTTTTTGTCATTAGCTTTTGAATGAATACTCTTGTCTCTTATGCTGATCTTTTGTATATAAAGATATTTCAATTTCATGTTTCAATCTGGGGTTACTCAAGTGTGGTTTGGTTTTTACATGTTATTCCTCCTTGTTTAGGATCCATCTCATTGGGAAGTTGTTGAACCTTTACCTTCTTATGGCCGAGGGCTGGAAGTTCCAGGGGGAAGATATCAGAGCTTGATAAATGGATACATGTTACATGATGTGGTCATAACAGGTTTTTTTTGCTCCCAAGCTCTTGTTTCTTTCCAGCAAGCCTTTCACAGGTCTGTTTCTGGATTGACCTTTTATATCTTTATGTACTTCACCAGGTGATAATGGAACCATTGATGGCATGGGAATGGTTTGGTGGGAGTGGTATAACTCACATTCCTTGAACCACAGCCGCCCTCATCTGATTGAACTTGTAGCATCTGATTATGTGGTAGTTTCAAATCTTACATTCTTGAATGCCCCAGCTTATAGCATCCACCCAGTTTATTGCAGGTATATGTTCTGTGCTCCTTCTTGACATTAAATGAAATAATACATATTTTGCCAGGAAAAAAAAAAAAAGTCATGTTGATTTATTTATGTGTAATGTGATGCAGCAATGTACATATTCAAAATGTTTCAATCTCTACTCCTCCAGAATCCCCTTACACAGTTGGTATAGTTCCAGGTTTGTAACATATTATGGACTTTACTTTTGGTCCTCCTTGTGAAAATGACATTGTCTCTCAAATATCAACAAACTCTGGTGAGGGTCACTTAGCTAATGTTTATGCACTTCATGTTTTCAGATTCTTCTGATAAAGTTTGTATAGAAGATTGTATCATTGCCATGGGATTTGATGCAATTTCTCTCAAAAGTGGCTGGGATGAATATGGCATTGCCTATGGCAGGCCCACTGAGAATGTACACATCAGAAGGGTGCATCTTCAAGCATTTTCTGGCTCTGCTCTTGCATTTGGAAGTGACATGTCTGGTGGCATTTCAACTGTTCTAGTGGAGCATGTTCATATTTTCAACTCAAATAGTGGCATTGAATTCAGAACCACCAAAGGCAGAGGTGGTTATATGAAAGAAATTGTTATATCAGACATACAAATGGAGAATATCCATACAGCAATTGCTGCCACAGGTCATTGTGGTTCTCATCCTGATGACAAATTTGATCCAAATGCTCTTCCAATTTTGGACCAAATTACCTTGAAGGATGTTACTGGCACAAATATTACCATTGCTGGAAGCTTTGCTGGAATAGAGGAATCCCCTTTCACTAACATATGCCTTTCCAATATAACCTTGTCTACAAATTCTGTTTCTCCCATTACATGGGAATGCTCAAATGTCTATGGATTTTCAGACTCTGTGCTCCCTGAACCTTGTCCAGACCTTAGGAACCCCTCAAATTCTTCCTCATCCTGTTACTACCTGCTGAGTATAAGTGGAGAAACTGCAGTGCTTTGATCATCCTTTCCCTACCAAAATTCATATTCAATGAAAAGTGAGAATGACCATTTTCCATCTAAGATTAGGCCACATTCTTTCCAATAAGACGGTTGTTCAGATTATTCAATTTTTTTGTTCCATCCCTTAGTTTTGCATTCTTGCATGTTCCAACCAGCACATTATTTGTACAGCTTCAATTTCTTGATTCATGTGTAAGGAAATTTTGGTAGTGCTGCCACAGGAGGGCTCAAAATTTTATAGTTTTGCATTAGTTCCATTATGATTTCACTGTAAAGCATGTAGTGGATTTGGTGATACTTCAATTAAAGAAAGTTCAACTTTTGAGTTATAATTATCTATGTCTTAGTAGTAGTGATGTTATACCTATAATCTTAAATCACTATCATTTTAGTGAGTCATCAAATGTGTATGTGTGTTATGATGATATAGATGTTATAAAGCCTCTTATCTCAATCCACGACTTAGATAATAAATTACATTTTTCTGCTCTAAGTTGCAGATCAACAAATCAGTCTCTCTCGATTCAATTGGAGCAGTTAAGTGTTTATATCAGTTTAAATTTGTTATTGAATTCGATATGATAAGGCTAATTTTCAAATGTGACAGTGACATGGCATGGACATAATGAACAGAGGTAAGTTGACATTTTGCCACCTAGCATAAGCATGTATATATTATTATATCA
Source organism: Sesbania bispinosa (assembly GCA_026901365.1). Taxonomy (NCBI): domain Eukaryota; kingdom Viridiplantae; phylum Streptophyta; class Magnoliopsida; order Fabales; family Fabaceae; genus Sesbania; species Sesbania bispinosa. The sequence continues at coordinate 17,873 of QLOH01001067.1, forward strand.
TGTGGAAAGCGCATTACCTCACCTTCCACATTATTTTGCCCCCAATCAAAACATTACATCACCAAAACCAGATACTATGGCTCCTGATTTTGTTTTCATTTTGGGTCCATTAATTTTGAGTGATCCACAATGTTTGTCTAAGGAGAAGGTGTTGGGCCAATGTTTGTAAATTTAACTTTGAGTGATCCACAACTAACTGGTAGTAACTATTTATAATATTTATTGACCAAAAACAAAACTAATTATAATATTTCTTTCATAATTCATGATCATGCTTGACCAAAAAGAAAAAAAAATCATGATCATGCCAATTCAATTACATTGATCTTAAATATTTTGTTTAATTTTTAATATTAAAATGCTCCTTTACATTAATTTTAATATTTAGGAAATGGCATTCTACTTGAGCATGTTCTCACTTCTAGGATAGCTACTGAAATAATAAAAAAAAATCATGGGAATACACTGGTGGTTAATATTTTAGTGAAGACAAAAAACTTAAGTAACGTTTTGTTTATTTTGTGAAATACCAGGTAATGTGATTTTTACCTCATATAACAAAAAGAATCCAGAATCAATTATTCTGGCACAAGATAAGAATCTAATTCTTGCTTTTCCATTGTCACATGCACACCAAAATTTTTCCATGTTCTACATTCAGATTCAATACTAATTTGTCATGAACTAGCTCATCAAGACACCTGACATGACATCAGAATTGTTCTTTCTCTTGCAGTTCTTCTAGACTATCCTACATGCATTAGGATTTTCATCGCTGAACATGGATGTGATGTTTCCATTGCCATTTTGGTAATCTCCACCATAATGTTCCATATTACGATTGTAATGTGTGTGCCTTGGTGGTGGTGATCTCACATACTCATATTCAATGACATATGGTGATGGCCTATATGTATTATAGCTATGTGTCACATATACTGGTTGGGGTGATTCCTCTAAAAATACTGAACTATTATGGTATCTATCCCAGTCCCCAAAATAATTGTGGCCAGAGCCAGAACCATATCTGTTTCTATAGTTGGGTGGATTGTGGTATATCTCATGAACCTCTCCTACATCCTTCATTCTTGGGGTTTTAGGTGACTGCTGCTGGTTATTCTCTGCATGTGTTTCATCAGGTGGTGGTGTGTCTTTTTGGGGTTCCTCTAGGGACCCTGCTTGAGGTGGTGGAACTTCTGTGGATTGTGGTTGTGTTGTTTCAGGGGCTTGTGCATTTCCTTCAGGTTCTGGTTCTGTTGGCTGAGATGGAGAATCCATTGGTTCAATATTGCAAATGGTGGCCATCTTCCTTGTCTTCTTAATTGCTTTGACAATTTTTTCTGGATCTGTCCACCCTATAATAGTTATTTTCTGTTGAGGGAAGTCAATATAGAGATCATATATACCTGCAAGATGTCAAAGTTTATCAAAGAGTTAGTGATGGTTAACTAATTAAGGGCCTGTTTTGATACCAGTGTGCAATAGTGAGAATCAATTCTGCTGGAATTGATTGTAAATCACTTTCGTCTATCGCGCTTCATAAATCGTGCATTACTCATTTACAACTATTGATTTATAAATGTATCAAAATCAATTTTATCCAACTGTAAATTAAAGGAATACTAACTCATTCATGACGGATAATAAATTAGTAGAAAAATTTTGCAACTTGCTTACCATGAATGCCACTGAGTGCTTTCTTAATCTTCTGCACGCATCCATTACAATCCATTCGGACATGTATCTCTGTGACACGAGGTTTCTGCATTTAATAGGTTAGTCAATGTTAGAAAGAAAAAAAAAAACTCTTGCAATTTATATTGAGAATCAGTATGCATGCATGAAATTTGGTTGGCGTACCTGAAACTCTGGAACCATGGAGCTGAATAGAGAAAGTGAGAAACCAAGGAATGTGTTTGTTCAATGAAATTAAGCAGTAGATTATGGCTGTGAAGAATATATATGTACAAGGGCAGGGAATATGTGAAAGGCAAAAAAATATGTGGGACATGGAAGGAATATTTTTTTGGCGGGGGGGAGAGAGAAATAAAAGAGTATTGTTATGGAAGTCATTGTTCAAGCTTGGATAGTTGGATTAGAATATTAGACACGGGGGAAGAAAGGGGAGAGTTTATTAGGAAATTGGGTAGGCCTTCTTTATGAGTCTTTGTAAAAGATGAGCCAAAGGGAATTTGCTTTATCATGGATGGCTTCTTGGGCATGTATCAGTATATCAGAGGAGATTTAAGAGATAGGGTAGGCAATAGAATATTGACAATTTATGGTACCTTGATAATAAAGACTAAAGTTTAGCTTTTTTCCTTGAAGAAGGATATTCACTAAGGATGAAGAGTCTTTGATTTCTTTTGACTTTGATCAAATATGCTAACTTTTTTGTTCTCTCTGATTAGTCATTGCAGTGAGATATTTTTTCTTACAATGGACTTGGACAATTCATGAATGTAACAGGTTAAAGTTTGAAGGTTCCACATGAAGTAGTAAAATACACAATCCTAATTCAATGGTTTTCCTCTTAACTTGTTTGAATATGTTGATTGTTCTTAGATATAGTAATCTTTGGCGCCTAACCTTTATATACCTCTCTTTACTCAAAGTCAATCTTCAATTCTTTAACCCAAATGAACTGCATATAATAATTCTCATGAACCATAAAGTTTTGAGGGTGGGCCAAATGGCTTTTTGGTTCAAAACGTTGTGCACTTCTATAAAGAGCAAGAAGTGACAAGCTCTTAACTTTATCATAAGGAATATACAAGCTGGCCATATATGCATGCGTTGGATTGCCATACGTTTGTCTAATTATTGTTGGAAGGTATCAAAAATCAAAATAACAAAAAAGAAGAAGAAAAAGAAGAAATCCCAAATGCAGACAAATTCATCATTGGTGGCATCCACACTTCAATGTTCAAACCAGCTGTGAAGCAGAAGAAGATTTTATTATTAAATCATGGCCTCTACCATACTCCAATCTAACTCTGTTATTACCAAAGTACAAATAATTTACCACACCACAAATTGTTCCCTGGATGGCTAAGGACTTATTAAGGAGTTCAATACTTTTTATATTCAAAGCGTCTCTCCCTATATGTAAAAAATTGAATAAAATTTGTATTTCATCTTTAAATAAAATCTGTATACTTGACAAAAACAAATGAATAATTAAGCATAGACTTGTGGATTCTCCAGCAGGTAGGCTTCCACAACTTTGCAGATTCCAATGGAGCTTTCCCTTCCTTCCTTTATCTCTTCCTCTTTGACTTCATACTCCCCAATGGTATTGTATTTGCTTGTCATTTTACAGAGACAACCTCCATCACTAGTGGCCTCAAGCTTAACCTCATAAGCAATAGACTCAAGCTTGTCCCCTAATGGATCTCCTTCAATCATAGTGTATTTGCACACCAAGTTGTTGTTATCAACCAAATCAATCCTGTGTTTAATATATTTAAAGGGGCTACCTGCATAAAAAAAAAGAACATATAAGTAAGAAGTTATTCAAGCAATATAGAGAAATAAGCCATTTCAGTTCAGCTTGTCAAAGTGTTTTTGCTAACCTTCAACAAAGTTAATTTGTTCAATGCTTCCAGCTGCTCCATCTCCTTGGATTAAGTTGACATCTTTTACAAACTGTGGTAAGAGCTTTGGAAGCAAAGTTCTGGAGTCTGTGATCAAGGCCTTGAACATGCGTGATGGAGCAACAGGTGATGAATGATCATGTGTAAAGGTTGAGACTCCCATGGTGAGTTGTGTGAATTGCAGAGATCACAGAAAATCAAGTTGTGAATGTTGTTGGATCCTAAGGGAGAGCACTTTATTGTTTTATAGCTATGTCCAGTAGTTCTATATGAAGTAGGTTTCGTAGGAATGATGCCATTTGATGGAAACAGAAAATTTTAAAATTGCTGCTTAAAATGGACATTTCTTTGGTAGTTAAGAATGAGAAATTTTTTATTTGCAGACTTTCAATTTTAGTGGCTAATAAATGAGTTTTTCATTTCATTTTTACAAATAATTGTATTAATCAAACTTGTATGGTACACGTGGGCGGCTATTGTAGAATCAGTCATTGCAAACATTATAGACTGAATAGTGTATTACCTACACCTACCTCAAGTATAGATATAGTTTGATTGTTTGAATCACAAGATGCCATATATTTGATGTTCCATCTAGGATGTACAGTGGCAACTGGCAGGGAACTGCTTTATTTACTGGCATTTGAAGTTTCAAAATGAGAGAATCCACATCCCACCGGGTGCAGTTAAAATTAAAACTTAAGGAGATCTATTTTCTGTTTGTGTATTTTTGTATCTCACATAAGATGAGGTTTGGCTCCTATAGAAATATCGGGCTATTGTGGTATCTGTTCCCAAAGTCCAACAAAACTGTAACTAGAACCAAAACTATTTCCACAGTTTGGTGGATGGTAGTAATATCAGTACTGCCACCCTTCTCAAAACAAACTTTTATATTACAATGCCACACTATTGGATTAGCAAATCAGTTCAAGATTGACCATGTACCCTTTCAAGATTGTATATGTAAAATGACCCCAGAGAAAAAGATAAATTTTTTAGTCCAAACACCTCAACTCACACAAATAAAACATCAAGCTTGAAGTCAGAATTAGTCCCACTTGGTAGAAAAAGAATTTCATTTTGAATTCAGGGCCACTGTCAAACACAAGAAGTTTACTAATGATTGAAGAACCCAAATTTCAAACATTCCAGACCCTTATTATCAAACAAAAGCAAACCACCAAACAGACATGTGAGACTGATAGGGGCATTAACTAGAGACTGGTTAATGATTCAAGCATACACATCAGGGTTCTGCAGGAGATAGGTTTCTACAACTTTGTAAATGCCCAAGACCCTCTCCTTGCCAGCCTTAATTTCCTCTTCATTGATCTCAACCTCTAGTTTGGGATGATACTTGCTAACAGTATTGATCTTGTGACCCCCCTTTGCATTGGGCTTAAACTTTATCTCATGTGAAACTGATCGAACCTTTACCAGTATCAGATATGCTATTTTGACTGGAATTGAAATAGATGTAGGAAAAATTATTGCTCAGGAAATTGATAAGATTGTTGTCTCTGAAAAACAAACTTTAGCTTATCCATCTATAATCACTTTGTTATGTCATGAAGCAAAGGTGAAGTTGGCAGGTGATGATAAGATCAAGCCATACCCTAGTATCACCAAAGGGTCCATTTCTCATTTTGATTATCACTATGATCTTGATTCGGGGAAACAGCCCCAAAGAGTCTCACCTACTCGCATGATCTCTGAGGACCAAAGGCTGAAAGCGTGAAGACATCATGCAACATAATCTATATTCCCTCCACTAAGGGATTACTTTTGGATTTCAAAAGTTGAATCATAGATATGAATGTCTTGAGAACATGATAGTTCATCTGTGAGCTCGTCTTAATTCTGTGTTTCAATTGAACTATCATGTTCTCAAGACATTCATATCTATGATTCAGCTTTTGAAATCCAAAAGTAATCCCTTGGCGGAGGGAATACAGACTATGTTGCATGATGTTTTGACGATCAGGAAGAACCTTCAGCCTTTGGTCCTTAGAGATCATGCGAGTAGGTGGGACTCTTTGGGGTTGCTTCCCCGAATCAAGATCATAGTGATATTCAAAATGAGAAATGGATCCTTTGGTGATACTAGGGTATGGCTTTATCTTATCATCACCTGCCAACTTCAACTTAGCTTCATGACATAACAAAGTGATTATAGATGGATAAGCTAAAGTTTGTTTTTCAGAGACAACAATCTTATCCATTTCTTGAACAATAACTTTCCTACGTCTATTTCAATTCCAGTCAAAATAGCATATAATAGATGTACATTTTCCATGACAATATCATGGAATGTAAAACAGGCAGAAAATTAGAAATGATGAAAGTGCACCATGCCTTTGGGATGGGTTTCAGATCACCCATCTTTGAACCCTTAATTTGACCTTTATTATCCAGAATCGACCCCACACCAGGTTTACACAATATTTCAGCAATATCCTCATGCAGCTCTTCATGTCGATATAATTCATAGCCACTTGGTCTTGGATGGGAAGCCAATTTAATCTTCAGTACCTTATTGATGGTCTGTGCATCAAAACAGACTTCCTTACCACCTACAAAAGAGACATGGGTAGGTTCTTCTTGTTTATCATGATGAGCATTAGCATAAAATTCCCTGGCTAAAGAGTAATAACCCATTCCAGCAGTATCACAAAATTTTTGCCAACCCCTGGGGGTGATTGTATGATAAATCTCTTCGCAATCATCTTCATTAATATCAATAGACCGGTCATGAACAATCCTCTTCTTTTTAACAGCCTTGTTATACCATAATTCGTGCTCTGGGGATTTGAAAAGTTCAACTTCATTTGCAGAAACCACAGACTTTCTTGAACTGGTACTACCCTTTTTGGATGATTTCAGGGATGCCTTGTTAACATCAGAAGAACCTTCTCCATGTGTAACCTTACGTTTTTTTTATGCCATAGTCAATTTGTTTCAAAATAGAAATGAGAAGCAGAATAACACTGAACAAAATACACTGCAGCTTCACAACAGAACAGCCCAACAAAACAAGAACCAACAAACAATAGCAGAAACGTAGAAGAGAAGGATGCTGGTGCTTCACGAAACAGACTATGGCAGAGCAGAGAAAAAACCACAGAACAACACAAGGGAAAGGCTTACCGCAGAAGACGCGCCGCTTACACACCGTGGTGCTAGCTTCGCGCACAAAACAGAGATGCGCGGCGGACAGTGGTTCACGGTGAGAACTTCACGCAAACAGTACAATCGCACCAGAGTGAGATCTTCGTGGTGGTGGCTTGCTAAACAGAGGACGCCGCCTCTGTGTTCTGTTCGCAAGCCACCACCGCGCATGTTCTTTTCGCGATTGCCCTAATTGAGAGAGAGTTCGAATCAGGTCTCTATTTTTCTTTTTCATTCCTTTTTTTCTTCAGATTTTTTTATACATATTCTTTTTCTTTTTTTTTCAACAAAAATTGACCCTGAACTTAGGTTGAGTTCTGAATTATATTAACGTTTGCAAAATTTAGTTTGAAGGAACGTGGATTTAATAAACATGATTTATGATAAATTTGAGTATGAGTAAATATGGAGTAAACATGATTTTATGTTTGGAAATTTTGCTGCAAACGTGAGTTTAAGAAAGTAAATATTGAGAAGTTTCACACGCAAAAGCTACAAAAACTAGCATTTTACAAACTCAAATTTCAAAACTCAAACGTGCGTTTTAATCCGTGGAGCCAAACAACATGTAAGTTGATACTCAAAACCCTTCCATAAGCTCAACGTAATTACGCTCCTTTTTCGTTGATTTTACGCTCTTGTAGGCTCCCAGTAGCAGAATGTGACTACGCTGCTTTTTCATCGAATTTACACAGCGACACAGAAATTAACTAATGAAAAACAAAATCAATTTAATGAGTTTTAAGTGAAAACTAAGCAATTAAAAAAAATCCATTCAAATTACTCATGTTTTGGGTATCTCTCACTTCAAACATGCATCAATCCAAACCATATTAGTCATTATGAACAAAACCATCTATATCAAAGAATAATAAAATTATGCAAGATAGTGGAGAATGCATGGGTTGCCTCCTATCAAATGCTTCTTTAACTTCACTAGTTTGACCTACCTGCTTTCTCATGATTATGCTGATAGGTGAATGATATTCATACTTCTATTTGAATTTGGATCAACTACTATTATAGCTCCTAAAGGAAAGAATTCTTGAACAAAGAAGGGCCTTGACCATCTTAGACTTTAACTTACCAAGAAATAACTTCAATTTAGAATTGAAGAGTAAAACAGATTGTCCTTGCTCAAAATGTCTTTGTAAAGTCATTTTGTCATGCCATTTTTTTTTCTTTCCTTGTACAGTCTAGCATTCTCATAAGCAAATTGACAAAACTCTTCCAATTCATGCAGCTGTAAAGTCCTATTTTCTCCTGCATTTGAAGTGAGAGAATCCACATCCCACCAGGTGCAGTTAAAATTAAAACTTAAGAAGATCTATTTTCTGTTTGTGTATTTTTGTATCTCACATACATAGACGAGGTTTGGCTCCTACAGAAATATTGGGCTATTGTGGTATCTGTTCTCAAAGTCCAACAAAACTGTAACTAGAACCAAAACTTTTTCCGCAGTTTGGTGGATGGTAGTAATATCAGTCACTGCCACCCTTCTCAAAACAAAATTTTATATTATAGTGCCACACTATTGGATTAGCAAATCAATTCAAGATTGTTGGTGTACCATTTCAAGATTGTGTATGTAAATGACCCCAGAGAAAAAGATAAATTTTTTAGTCCAAACACCTCAACTCACACAAATAAAACATCAAGCTGGAAGTCAGAACCAGTCCCACTTGGTAGAAAAAGAATTTCATTTTGAATTCGGTGCCACTGTCAAACACAAGAAATTTACTAATGTTTGAAGAATCCAAATTCCAAACATTCCAGACCCTTTTTATCAAACAAAAACAAACCACCAAACAGACTTATGAGACTGATAGGGGCATTAACTAGAGACTGGTTAATGATTCAAGCATACATATCAGGGTTCTGCAGGAAATAGGTTTCTACAACTTTGTAAATGCCCAAGACCCTCTCCTTGCCAGCCTTAATTTCCTCTTCATTGATCTCAACCTCTAGTTTGGGATGATACTTGCTAACAGTCTTGATCTTGTGACCCCCCTTTGCACTGGGCTTAAACTTTATCTCATGTGAAACTGATTGAACCTTTTCCAGTACACCATCCCCCTCAATCACTGCATAGCTATATGTCATATTCTCTTTGTCTATTGCATCAATTTTGTGCTTTAAGTGTTTGATGTGAGCACCTGCATTGTGGTTTTGCCTCAAATCAAACATGCTATCAGTTTGAAACCTACTACTACTAGGAGATATGCGGTTCTTCCATTCCACAAGCTTATTGAGAATATACTTGACAAATTAAAGTGAAAACTAGCTTAGTGTCAATGAATGTTTACTATTTAATTGTTGCTGAACACAATAATCAACATTATAAAATTAAACAGCTGAAGCAAATAGAACAGTTTATGTGCTGGATCATTCAGATTCCATTTTTATTACTATTAAAAGTTTTAAAATTTTGTGGACTGTCTCTGATAGTGCACTGCGGTGGTACCTATAGGTGAACACAGAACAAGTGATAACTCAAATATTTGATTTATTCAAAATAAAACTTAGGAAATATATACTAGTATATATGTTTCAAGTATTGTAGACTGTTTTTGATAATAACCATTACTCTTCATCAAAGAAAACAGTCTTTTATTGATTTCAATACTCTTATTCTTATTACTATATCTTAATTACCTCTTCAGTGTTTTAGAAAGGATTTAGATACAATAGCTTTGTCCTTATTATTCATTATATAGTTTATGGATTAGTGTTACAATATTACATGTACATACATACAAACAAACTCCCAAATAATCTCACACTCTGCATCAAATTCAAATGTTTATTGCTGGCAAGTAATCAAAGCAACATGCATGAGCATGAGGGCTCAGACACAGAATGGACCAGAATTTCTTAGTTGTAATCAGGATTAGCCAAAAGATAATCCTCAATAGCCTTGGTGAACCCAACAGACATTTCCTTGCTACCCTTCAGAAACTCTTCCGTAAGCTGCGCATCACCTTTGGTGTAGTATTTGGTTTTGGATTTGATGAGGGATCCTCCATCAGGACTTGCCTCTGATTTGTACTCATAAGAGATCTTTTCCAATGGTTCTGACAAAGCAGTGCCTTCAATTATGGTATAGTGGTACACGTAGTTTTCAGGGTCAACCACATCCACCTTGTGCTTCACATATCCTCCTAATTAAACACTACATCAAATGAATTATTACATTCTTTTGTAACAAGCTCAAAATTAAAATTAGAGAGAGATAAACTAGTAAATTAATTTACCATCAGCAAGAGTGAACTTCTTAATGGATCCTGGTCCTCCATCTCCTTCAATGATTTCAACACTTTTAACGAATTTTGATAAAGCTTTTGGGAAGACATTGCTAGAATCCAGGACTATGGCTTTGTATAGTCTAGCAGGAGCAACCGGAGAGACATGCTCACTTTCAGAAATGACAACACCCATGATTTAAATTTCTGCCTAGCAACTGATATATATATGCAAGAAGTATATATGATGGTATAAGTAAAATGCTTAATTTGCTGTTATAGTGTGAGTGTGAGTTTATGGATATATATTGTGGATTTGTGACATTTTATATGGGCATTGCAGGTTACTGGAAGGTTCCCCTGTTTCGCAAAAATATTTGAGATTTATTTCTTAATTAATCTTGTGAAATAGTGAATTAATTAATGAAGTAGTCAAAATAAAAGATGACACTTTAGAAGGAACCAGATTCTTCTGGATGACTTATCAAGTTGTTTAATGTTTTGTTAATTACCATTAATTCAGATTATCCTATTGGTCTTTGGGGAAAAATTTGTTACGTGCACAACTATAGTAAGTTAAACATAAAACATTTTTTTAGTGCAAAATAATATAGCATGCAGCTTACACCATAAGAGTTAAGACATGACTACTCCATGTGAAGCCAAGACTTCTGGTTCTGGATGGTCATCTGTTATCTGATTCTGATGTCGATCTATCAATTGTGATGATCTGTTTCTGGGGGAACATATGTGAATACTTTATTTCTTTCCTACACAATTATTTTTATAAGGTATTCAAGCAATGAACATATAAGAAAAAAAGTCATAGGGCGTGTTAGGTCAGCACCGCCTATTCTATGCACTCAAATTAATTAATAACTGATATAATAAAGTTGTAAAATTATGCTAAAAAAGTGCTTATCTGTTAATTAAGATCGCCTTTATATATGCGTCAAAAGTTAATTTAAGTGCATGTGAAAGACAATACCTATAGAAGAATTTTCTAGTGATATACTAGTGAGACATTTCGGTCTACCAATTAATAAAAGATGGTTAGACTTTTTCCAGCATTTAGGTCATAATCTGTACCTTACAATATTATTTTGATTTATTCTATTTCTTGACGAGATATGTTGCTTATCCGATCGGTTAGCTTAGTAAAGATTGGGAGCGGCTAACATGCCAGCATGTTGTTAGCTCACCCTTTTAATAAATTTTGTTGCTGCTAAAAAAATTGGGATTTGGGAAGGGAATGGTTATTGTGCAAGTGTCCTTGCTAATGACCACACATTTTTAAAGGTTCATATTATTGTTACTCGTCCGCCACCACACCTTTTTTTTACATTAAAATTTAGGTGAGTGAATGAAGCTCTCAGTCTAAGGTAGAAAAAATTCGGGGTTCAAAAAATACTTAAAAAATACTAGTATTTACATTTACCCCTCTCTCTAAGAGAACAAGTGAGGTTTCAACATGTAACCTATCAGATATGATATTATGTTTTTGCTCCACTTGACCAACCCCTTAGGGTGTGTTTGAGTTTGAAAGAAGGGGAAAGGAAGGGAAAGAGAAGTATTAGGAGGGGAAGAGAGAATGGGAAAAAGCTTTGTAATCTAACTACACTCACAAACACAAGAGAGAGAGAGAATTGTTTCCTATAAACCTTCACCTTCCTTCTATTTTCCTTTATTTCCTAACTCACAACCCTTAGAGTTATCACACCTTTTTAAAGGTTCATATTATTATTTTTTGGTGAATAAAGGTTCATATTGATAGTGTCGGTTTGGTAATAGGTTTGTGCATTAGCATTTTCTGTAATTAATAATATAAATTTATCAAAATTAATTCTATTAATCTACAAATCAGATATACATTTAGTTGGACAATTGATACTAAATTTTCACATACATGAGAAAAAGACAAAATGTTTGATTTCTTGTCACCTATCAGAAAATTCCACTAAACGAAGACAAGTTTTCTCTCTTAGTTAGAACAGTAATGTTAGGCATACATAAAAACAGTTTTTACCACACCGCTCTTGTGCACAAACCTCTGCATTCTCTCTCTATTTTTTTTATTGAGCTTATGTGACACAGTGGTTAAAACAGTGTTAGCACTGTGTTATTTACGTGTAACACAGCTCTAGTTAGAAATCGCCATTGTTAATTGATTAAAGGAAGAAAAATAAACTATCGGTTTGCAAGTGCTGAAATTATTTTTATTTGCCCAATAAATTATAATGATAATTTATTTTTGACACCTATAGCAATCTTAAAAAAACTTAAAAGGTAAATAATTAATATCGATACTATTATATATATTATTTCTAAATAAATTCTAAATAATGTAGGCTATGGTAACTTGATGTGGAATTTCTAAAAATTCAAAATGTTATCCATCATTAATAGTTCGTATTTATTTTAGCAAAGAATTAACAAGTTCGGAGATTTGAATGAAAAAATTTTCAAATTAGGAAAGATCATATCTTGTAAGTGGGCGAAGGGATCAGGCCCAAAAAAAAAACTATTATTGTGAAATATTATTCGGCAGAAATGAAAAGGACTAACATAATTTTTATTAGACAACTGGTAATTACTTTTACATAAAGTATCTTATGTGAATTTGTATTGAAGAGAATATGAACCAATAATTCTAAAAAAACTACTTATGTTGACAAATTTAAAAATGTATTAGATAGGAAATAAAATAATAGATATAGATTTTAGTTACAGAATGGTTCCATTGCTATTTCCTAGCGAACTTGAAGCCAAATTTGCTAAAAACTACCACACTAGCTACTAAAGAGGAACTGGATCATTGGAGTTCCATTTAGGATTGGATATATAACTCCGTAGTTCGCTAGCTGGAGGGTGATTGACAAGTAAGAGAGGATGGATAAGTTGTCATTTATAAAAATTAATAGAACTTTTATATGTGTGCATGTTGCCATATTGAATAGCAGTTTTGCACAGGTGAGGAGAATTCAGAGTATAGACAGTTGAGTAGTTTTTGAGGGTGACACGCATTATGTGCTTGACCTGAATTAATTAAAATGACAGCGATTGTGCAACCAAATCCTCTTGCATTAATTTGCATATATAGTAGTATTATTTATTGCAGAATACAGACACCAACACACAAACCGACACAAGATCGAGAGATCAACAGAGCCACGTGTATGATATGAAGGGCTCATGAGATCGATACAAATTAAACAGCCACATAAAGTTGAATTAATTATTTTGCATGATATGATGGATATTCAGGCTCTCTAGTAATCAGGATTTGCCAAAACGTAACCCTCAATGGCCTTGAAAAGTCCAGTTCCCTTGGCCTTTGTTTCCTCACGCACTGCATCTGATAGGGCCGCATCGCCTTTTGTATGGTATTTCACTGAGACCTTCCCAATGGACCCACCATCAGGTCCAGCCACCACCTTAGTCTCGAACGACACTTTCTCTAAACTTTCATCCAACCCACTCCCTCCCACTAAGCTGTAGTCATATCCCAAGTTTGCCTCATCGATTGCTTCAACTTTGTGCAACACATAGCTCGTTTTGCCATCTGCAATCAATCAATTATTTAACTCTTAATTAAAAATAATTAAGACTGTTTTTTAATTAATTTATATGTTTTTATTTGACACACTCGATCCCTATATTAATTATACATACATACATAGCATGTATAATATAAATGTACTGACCTTCAACAATGGATAGCTTCTTGACGGTTCCGGGCCCTCCATTTCCTTCAACGATTTCAACACTCTGGATGGCCTCAATCACCTTTGGGATGATAGTGTCGGCATCTTTTGCAAGAGCTTTGTAGAGTTTAGCTGGAGGGACAGTTGAGTGGTGCTCGTCATCATATGCAAAAACACCCATGATATGTATATATAAAATTAATCGAGACACAAAAACTAAGAAAATTAAAATGGGGGAGTAGTAGAGGTATATAAATTGTGATGCTGTTTATGGCATGGAGTAGTAGTAGTAGTATTTATAGACGCTGGCTAGGAGGACCCATAGTACTCTTAAATGCTACTTTATTTAGCTGAAGAGTTCAGTATTGTACATTTGGACAATCTTTAATGGGGTTGGGAAAAAGAAGATTGGGAATTAGTCAAAGTAGACGGATTTAAAATGACTACCTTTTATTAATTTATATATGCACTTGAAATATATTAAAGCCTAATGGATTAGCTAGCACAGGCTTATTTCAACATGGTGTAAGATATATACTCAAAGGTTAATTGAACAAGTGTTCACCGGATCTGGCTTGGTTAATTTAGTGGAAAACCTTCCATGTCTTGCTCCACTCTATCAACCCCTTGGGGTTTAAACATATGCTTCGATGTGATGAAGTTAGCAACGGACATGATTGATATGTTTTTTAAAGAGTAAACACTTATTTTACTCCTTCAAAGATACCCTCGTGATACTAAAGTAGGCCTCCAAATAATTTAGTTCATTAATTATAAAAATTAAAAAGTGGTATCAATCTAGTTTTAATTTTCAAACATTCTCGAGTACTATTTATAAAACCATCTTTGATTTAAAAATAGAGTTTAATTGATATACATTGTCCGTGTAAAGAAGTTTTACACAGATATCCAATGATTTGTTGTCACATCATTTATTGAATTTAATAACACATGATGTATTACATTCATTAAATGATGTGACGGCACATCATTGGATGTCTGTGTAAAACTCCTTTACACTAACAGTGTATATCAATTAAATCCTTAAAAATATATATTAAAAAAATATATTTTAATGTATCATTTTTAAAATATCTTATTTAATTATTAAGTTTACCATTATTTAATATCATACTCTTCAATTTATTACATTAATCAAATCTTGAAATCATTAATTATGAAGAATAAAATATATGAAAAAAACTAATAAATATTTCTAAAATTTTACAAATAGTCTTATAAAAAATCAAAATAAAATTATAAAAAGCACTAGATGAAATAATATACAAATTTATCCTTTTATGTATGTAAACACACTAATAAGAGAGCTACAAGTTCCGGTACTTAATTGACTTTACATTATATTCCCTCACTTCTTATTTATAAGACATATTATACTAACGGAACTATTTTTTTGAAAAAATTAAATTGGTGTCATTTTCTTCAATTGATAGACTAAAAATTAAATGCTATATGACTCTTTATTAAAACATAGTTGTATTAGAATCAATCTTAATTAGTTGAGATTGATTTAAAAATTATAAATAAATTAAACTTACTTAAAATATAGTATTTTGAAATCTGAATATACAACATTATCGCAATCAAGTAGCAACTACATGCCACGATATTATTATTTGCCCCAGTCAAGGTGGGGTGAATTGAAGACTGGTGGAGTCCATGTCAGCGAATTTTGAGACTTGGTCACCCGCAAATTGGTGGAAAAAAATTATAGTATTCACGCATCGACAATAAACACATATATTTAATGACAATGAAATATTCATACCATTTAATTACATGTCTATGTTCATTCCTAAAATCACGCAGATTATTTGGGAGATTATCACTAGTTTTTCTTAGAGATGCATAAACACATTCTTTTATCACAAAATTAATTTAAAAAAAAACAAACAAACAAACATTTCGCATAAATTAAGTGTAAAATAAACTGAGTTACTAATTATTTGTCCGAATTGAAGAGCGTATTTCTTTTTCCTTTTCACAACAGTTAAGTGGGGAGCTAATAATTTTAACTATAATATAATAAGATTAATTCAGTCCATCATTAGCATTAACCGCACTCAAAAGAACAAAGAAGTTGTGGCCTAGGGCAGAAAATTTGGAAAAATAATGAGAGTTGGCAGAAGCAAATTAAAAGCACAAATTAATTAAGAAATGAAGGACGGCAATTAAAGTTTCAAAATTGGCAACCTAAGCATGATCGCTTTGACGCTTTCTCGTTGCTTTCACATACATTATATTATTCATAGAACTCTGATTCCTATATATATTGAATTTTGTCTCTTACCTTATTCGACTGCAAGGAATATTAATGATTGAAGTCCATTTCTTTAATTTACATTATTAATTCTAAGCAGAAATAACGATCTGCTTTTAATTTGGAGATTTTCCTTCGTGTGTAATATGAAATATAAATATTATATAATTTTATGATTTAAATATTTATGTGTTTATAAAGATTTTATAATCATATAACATAACTATTAATTAATATTTTATATGATTTATATTTTAATAGTTTTCATGTAAAAAATTTATTCAAGTATATGGAAATATTCACCTTCTTAATTTAAATATTAACATATTTTTTATTAATATTTTTTTCATTTTCCTAATATAAATATGTATCTTGTTATTTAAATAATACTATAATTTCATGTAAAAAAAATTTTTGGTTTAACGGCCACAGGTATCCTCCACGGGAGGCAATCCTGTTCGAGCCGGAAACATCCACATCATGGTGTGGCTAGCTCTCCCAGCGGGGATTTATTCCATCCACAAGAATCGAACCCATTTTTCATGTAAATTTTTCATTCTTATATAATACAAATATCAGTCGAGTGATTTAATTTAGATATTAATCCATTTTTATGTTGAGTTTTTATCACCAACTGATGTAAATATTTATCTCTATATTTTGTAGATTATATTTATGTAAAATTTTTATTATGTGTAATATAATTATTTATTCTCAAAATTTTAATATTAATGTTTTCATATAAAATAGATCAGAGAAAGAGAAGGGAAATAAGAGAGACGGAAATTAAAAAGGAATGGTGGTATTTTAGAATATAAAAAAATTAAAAAAAAAAAGTGGAATTGGAGTGTGTAGAATTAAAAATGGATGGGTTAAAATCAATTCCCTTTTTCATATGTTTTTGGTCCAGAAATAATAAATAAGAATGAGAAAGCCCACAACCAAGCAGCCCAAAGTGTTGAGAAGTACCCTTTATGCATTGTTCCTTTGAATGACTTTTCTGGCCCATTCAACACTTCTCTTTGTTTCGACCAAAAAAAAAAAACACTTCTCTTTGTAGCCCACTGCCGCCCAAATTTAACATACCTTACTCACAGTCATGATGTGAATTTATTTCGCAATGAATATTACTATGTTAAAAAGTTTATTTTCAAAATTTTTACAAGACCAAGTATTACTATTTGGAGAATATTTTTAAAAAAATTCATTTCAAAATGAGTGCAATTTATTGTAAAGCTCAATAAAATGCACAAACAAGTAGGAAATTCTATTATCATCTAAGCACCTCAAAATTTCTGTCCAACATATACTTTTGTGAGTATCAACACTTCAATTTTGCAAGATTTCTTTTTTTAGATTAACATGAGACATAACACCTCAACATATTTTTTTAAAATTTAATATTTTCTCTTAATTGTTAAAATTTTTTGGTGCAACACTGTGTTTTAATTCAGAGGATAACTATGGAGACAAAAAAAGGGGGGGTTCTACGGTGAGATACCTTAATATGTGTTTAACCGTGTACCCCTTGATTTAGGGGTTTTTAAATAAAAATATAATTTTTAGAATTTGCAATATGGTGTCCTCCTAAATTTTTAAAATTTACAAAATGATCCTCTTAAATTTGCAATATGGTCCTCCTAAATTTTAAAAATTTGCAATATGATCCTCCTAAATCAAGGGTACACGCTCAGCGTAGAATTAATCGAAGTAAGAAAGGGTATGTCTGAATTTTTCCACAATAGAGGTACTCACAAGTCACAAAGTAAATGGAATTACAACTTACAAGCCTGAGTTTTACTTTTTTTAAAATATAGTAGTAGAAAAAGCATTAGGCCTAGGCCATAGTCAAGCTCTTATTAGTCCTCAACACTTTAGTTGTAATCAGGATTTGCAAAAAGGTAGGCCTGTTTGGTTTGCATTTTTATTTCTGTTTCCATTTTCTGTTTCCTGTTTTCTGAAATTTTACAAAGGAAAAACTGGAAATGCTGGAAACAAAAATTTGTTGTTTCCAATTTTTCCAGTTTTTCCTTTGTAAAATTTCAGAAAACAGGAAACAGAGGAAATGAGAACAAGAAATGTTTTCGTAAACCAAACAGACCCTTACAAGTCCATCAACCCTGTTCTGGCCACTCTTGAGCACCTCCTCACTGACCTCAACATCACCTTTGGTAAAATACTTGACATTTACCTTCCTAATGGATCCTCCATTGGGGCCATCCACCAATATGGTCTCAAATGATATCTTCTCCCATGTGTCAAGCAACCCTGTTCCCCCAACAACGCTATAATTGTATACCAAGTTTGCCTCATCAATTGCATCAACTCTGTGCAACACATACCTGCTTTTGCCACCTGCCCCCATTAAATTAATTTCACAAGTCCCATGCTTAATTAATTTCATTATAATTATGTGTGTAAAAGTGCTTTTACTGACCTTCAACCAATGTGATCTTCTTGATGGTTCCAGCACCACCATTTCCTTCAATGATCTCAACACTCTGGATAGCATCCACAATCTTGGGGAAGAGGTTATGAAAATCTAATGCCATGGCTTTATAATGCCTAGCAGGAGCAACGGCAGCATGGGTAGCAAATTCGTGAGTAAAAACACCCATGATGACAATTAAACACAAGGACTATAGTTATTTGGTTACTGGTACGAGGTTTCTGAACTCTGAAACAAGTGTATATATAAAGGTGAAATGTTCTTTCATTGAAATAATCTTAGGTAGCATGACCAGGTTTGAGAAATATAAAGGAATAGTTAAGAACAGGTTTTGGGGAATCAAATCATTTGTCCCCCTCTTCGCTGTTCTTTTATTTTAAAAAGGAAAATGCTAATAACACACTTGTTAAGAAACTAATTTA
Source organism: Sesbania bispinosa (assembly GCA_026901365.1). Taxonomy (NCBI): domain Eukaryota; kingdom Viridiplantae; phylum Streptophyta; class Magnoliopsida; order Fabales; family Fabaceae; genus Sesbania; species Sesbania bispinosa. The sequence goes on from QLOH01001067.1 coordinate 36,738, forward strand.
GAAATGTTTTATTGAAGTGTGTAACATTACAGATGCAATGATAAGAGTATTTTGAGGTTAGTTTTTATATCAACAGAGACTAATATATTAAGTCATGTACAATAAATTATTCCCAAATATCTCTTGCACTCAATATCACTGTTTAATTCGCTTATCTAACTCTGGCTAAATATTTCACCCTTATGTATCAGTGAATAGCATTATGATTCAATATCAATTATTAATTTATTATTACATTTAGTTTTTTATTTTACTTTTTAGGGGAAATATGAGAATTTTTAATTTTAATGAAATAATTTAATTTCAGATACTTACTTATATAATGTATGTGTTTATTTTGCAAAATTTATTTAACGTCATTTGTTTGTTGATGAATTGAGCTGAACCCGAGTTTGTCTTGGCGTTCGTAAGTTGTGTAATCAAATTTATTTTTGTTCCTAATAATACTGGCAAAATACTTTTTTATTTAAGAGTTGTTATCGGGATATGGACCTACGATTTTCTATTATGGTTTTTGACACAAGCATATGTCTTCTCTTATCCTCCATCTCCATCATACGAGAGGTGCAATATACATTTAATATAGGAAGGGGATACATATTTTTTGAATCGTCTAATTTCCATCTACCAAAACATATTTAAGTGTGTATTTTCATTTATATATTAGAATATTGGAGTTGTTATTATTGGATGATTTTAACTATCCATGATTAGATATGATGTACAATTGAACCATATCCAATGGATATCCGTAATGGGTAGAGTAATTACCCACAGATGGGCAGGGCCGGTCCAACCCCAGGACAATAAGGTCATCACTTTATGCCCCAAAAAATACTTCTTATTTTAGGCTCTAAAAAAATTATTTACTATTAATATTTTAAAAAATGAAAAATTATTATTTAGTAAACAAAATTAAATTATTAAGAGTAAAAAAATTTAAAAGAAAGGTCTCATTTTGTTAGGGCTCTCTCTTCTCATAAATAATAATTATTAATGGATTCTAAACATTATCTTCATTACCTACTTTATATCTTTTTTTTTGCTATTTTTTTTATGCTATGTGTTATATTGTTATTGACTTTAAATTATTTTTATTTATTTAAAAATGTCTCGTGATAAAATTTGCTTTAGGCCCAAAGAAATGTCAGGCCGGCCCTGCAAATGAGTATGGGTCCGAGTCTGGGTAATTACCCGCATTTTTTAATGGATACAAGGAATATGGTATCTTACCCTACCCATACACACACTTACATAATATATATATATATATACACATATATATATAATTAATTTAATTTATATAATATGATTAATTTAATTTATACATATGATTATATTATTAATTAATATTTTTCCTAAAAAAATAGTTAATATTCATATATATTATAGTAAAAAAATTAATATATTATTAATTTAATTAATGTAAACGTTAAAATTTTGAAAATATTATAATTTTGTATCCCTAAACACTAAAAAAACAAAACTTGAACTAATTTCTATTTCTCATCTCACTATCCTCATCTCTGATTCTATTCCACATGCTAGAGTTATTTTATAGTTAAACTTGAATAATCTTTTTCATTTATGATAGAATTATTTCTTTAATTAATTTTTATTTTCTAATTAATGTACCTTTTTATAATAAAATAATGTGGGTACGTGTACTTAAATACCCAGTGAGTAAGGGTATAGTTATCATAATAACTACCGACATGAGTATAGAGACGGATACCTTATGGAGACCCTACCTATTGTCATCCATGTCCATGACTCCAAGCTCAGCTCATTTCTAGATCTGAACTCATTTCTAGACATAAATAAACTCAATTGTTTGGCAAAATTATATGATAATTAAGTTAGTTGAAAATTGATTTTTTTTAATTGAAGGTTATTTAGTTTATTAAATTAAAAGTTTTTAATAAAATTAAATATAAAAAACATTTTATATATTTTTTATATTAATTCTTTTTCATTTTGTATGAAAAATATATGTTTGAGCAATTATAGTTTCCAGGTGACAATTTCGTCAAGAAAGGGGAAATCCAAATATCTTTAAAGTTTCATCAACTTGCATATCCGTAATTTATATTATACCCAAGCGGCAACACATCAATTTTCAGCAAATACAAAAGAGGTACGTACTCATATGAAACTAATATTTATGATTTAATCGCCCAAGTCTTAAAGAAAGATTAAAAAGATCTCATTAGCCTCAGATGCATGAACTGCTGGCGGTTATTAATTTGCACAATAGCCATTAGCCAAGTATGTTGTTTGTTCAGTAATCAGGATTTGCCAAAAGGTAACCTTCAACAAGCTTTACAAGCCCTTCTACCTTGGCCTGACCAGCCTTCAGCTCTTCCTCACTCATCGTAGCATCTCCTTTGGTGAAATACTGGACATGTACCTTCCTAATGGACCCTCCATTTGGGCCTTCCACCAATTGGCTCTCGAATTGGACCTTCTCCAATGTGTCAGCCAACCCAGTTCCCCCAATTATGCTGAAGTTGTATACAAACTTCACCTCATCAATTTCATCCACTCTGTGCAGCACATACTTTGTTTGGCCACCTGCGCACACCAAAAATTGATTCATCATTTCACATTAACTCCTTTAATTAAAATTATACCATCCTTATTAAAATTGATTTTAATGCATTTATATAGAAGCATTAGGGAAATTTTACGATGAGCTACCTTAATAGGTGTCTCACCGTGTACCCTTGATTTAGAGGGACCATATCACAAATTTTAAAAATTTAGGAGGATCATTTTACAAATTCTAAAATTTAGGAAAACCATATTGTAAATTCTAAAAATTATATTTTTATTTAAAATCTCCTAAATCAAGCCGTAGAATTCACCGAATCAATAACAAGAAATAAATTATGCACACACATTGAACAAAAATAATTTAAAATTAATTTCACCGAATTAATTTTGACTGAACTCAATTGGGAACTAAACAGAGACTTAGGCTAGATGACTTAGTGATTTACTGACCTTCAATGGTGGTGAGCTTCTTGATGGTTCCAGCACCGCCAGTTCCTTCAGTGAATTCAATACTCTGGATGGGTTCCACAATCTTTGGGAAGAGGTTGTGAAAATCTATTGACATGGCTTTAAAAAGCCTAGTAGGAGGCACAGCAGCAGGGGTAGCGTATTCCTGAGAAACAACACCCATGATGAAAATCAACACAAAGGGTAAGGACTAGTGATGCGAAATTATGAGAAGATGTTAATTTTGGTTGCTGCTGTGTAGTTTCTGAGCAGCGACGAAGACATTTTATAAACCACTGCCTGGGGTTGCTGTTATGAGATGGTTAGGTGAAGTTCATTGGTTCAATGAGGTTGCTTGTGTCTTTTTCTATTTGGAATAATAATAGTTGGTGGCGAGAAAAATAAGGGTTGGACTGATTAGTCAAAGATGGTGGCGGATTTTAAAAAACATGGCAGAGACAAATATAATATGTTGATGTTGTGGAAGTGGAAGGAAGAGTGCATGCACTGGTGAGTTTTTTTAAAACCAACTTATTCTACAGGCATTATTACAAGATTAGTAAAATGAATTATTGTATGTTGAATGTTATAAACCGTTTATTAGTTGATTTCTCTTTTATCTTAAATTCGAGAATTATTAAATATTTTTATTCATTGTTTCTCCATTAATTTCATCTCATATATGAAATTTTTTATCTATTCTTAATTGCTTCTCTTATAGTGTGTTTGCCAAGGCCAATTAATAAGCTAGCTACTGACTTATTTGACTAACTTATAAGCTAGTTTGACCAACACAAAAGTATTTGGTAAGGTATATCAAAGTAGCTTATTTTATAAGCTTCTAGCTTATAAGCTACAAGCTAGTTCACCTAGCTTCTAGCTTGTAGCTTATTTAATTTTCTTCCATCATTACCCCTTATATTTTAATACATTTCCCTTATTATTCTTAATTTCTTTTTATCTATTATTATATATTTTCAATTTTAGTGACAAAAACCTTCCAATTTCTTTTTACCTATTATTATATATATATAAAAGTAATTTAAAAAATTATGAATTAATTAAATCGTTATTTTCACTATTTTATGAAATTATTTTTATATTATACTATTTATTTTATTAATTTCATTATTTATTTAGTTTTTAATTAAATATTTTATCACTAAAAGGATTTAATGAGAATTTAATTATTTTTTAATATAAAATTATAATTACATAATAATATATATTTTTTCTAAAAAAATATAAATAGAATTTATATAATAAAATTTTATGTAATTATGCCATTTTATGTCATTTTACATTTACTAATCAACTAGTTTACCAAACACTTTTAATTCAATTAGCTAGTTTATCATCAGCTGCCAGCTAGCTTATCAGCTAGTTTTGCCAAACACACCCTTATACTAATTTTTCCACATTGCGTATTATATCAATTTTATACAATTGCTATAGTGGATTCCGTGCTTATTAAGAAATTATTTATTATTATTTGTTTCTTTAACCAAATTTAATTACTATGGATTTAATTGATATATCCCGTCAGTGTAAAAGAAATTTTACACATACATCAAATAGTATATCGTCACATCATTTAATGAATATGACACATCATGTATTATTAAATTCAATAAATGATATGATAACACATCATTAGATGTCTGCGTAAAATTTCTTTACAGTAACAGTGTATATATATTAAACTCAATTACTATTAGATCAGTCATCTTTTAAGTGTTGTTTTAGAACAATTTTTTCCTATTTATTTATTATTTTTATAAATTTAAGAGATTACACATTAAACATATAAAATATATACTTAAAATTTAACTAATAATTTTAATATAAACAAGGATATTAATCACATTTCTTAATTTGTAGTATATCATAACCTGAATCACCCTTAAAAACACAAAAGTAATACATTAATTGCACTTGACAAAAGAAAATAAACACAAATTAATGCTTTTGGTACACCTAAAAAAATAATGGATGAATAACGGACGTAGGACGGATAGAAAATAATGATAAAATTTAAAATTAAGTATGAAAAATGATACAATTTAAAATCTAAATAAAATTATTCAAACAAGATAATTTGTTAATTGTCATATGAAAATTATTAATGAAACTTTTTAATCACTATTTTAAATTTTTAAACCAAAATGTCTACCGAATAAGAAGAATTTTAAACTTTTTTAATAATAAAATAATTTCAATTTATTATTTAACTGCTTTTATGTTAATTTGAATAAAATAGGAAAGTCATGCAGATAACTCATTGGATAATAAATTTTTCATATTTTTATAACTCTTAATAAAAATCACTTGAATTAGTGTGGAATCTCCATTGATGTAAAGTGAATATGATAGTTTTTTAATTCATATTTAATATATAAAATATTGTAGATGGAATATAATTTTTAATTATGATTTAGAAAATATGAAAAATTAATAAATAAAATCAATAAAGTAGTTATTAATTGGAAAGGAGTCGTGAGTGAGATGATGGGCCTAATATTTTATTGAAAATTATTCACCTCTACGATTATTTTTTTTAAGAAATTTTCTAAAAAAACATGAAGAGATAAAATATTTATGGGCCTAAAATAACTAAATAAATTTCTGGCCCAAAGTATTTGTCTCGATGACCTTATACTAGTGCATGAAATATATGAAATAAAGTATTTTTTTTGTTTAAACCACGCTTATCCCCACATGAGGAAATTTATTCAAACTCGAAACATCCACATCATGTTGAGATAACTCTCTCAGCAGAAATTTTTTTCATACACAAGACTCGAATTTGATATCTAACGTAAGGGGAATGCATGTGGTAGTGTACCACTTAAATCAACTCTCATCTATACTATTACATTAGTCTTGATTTTTTATTATTGTTCATTCAGACTCTTATTTTTTTTATTTCGATCACATTTCTCTTTTGGTCTCACGTGCAATGACTTCAATCGTGTGTATCTTTCATTTGGCTTTGGAAAGTTTTATATTAGAGAAAAATACTATTATATCGGTGGCATAGAGTACTAGGCCATTTCATCATTTGATCTACTTAGGTCATCTACACCCTAACAGCTCACTTTTTTATTATTCACATATCATAAATGGGTCTCATCATTACACATCATCAAATTATTATTAAGCATCTCTCATCTCCATCTCAACACCTCACTTTTACACTATTACACATTATTTATGCACAAAAGCTGCAAATTTACCCACTTGTATTGTACAATGTCAGTAAGACAAAGTGCTTATATAAGTCATTTGGCTTAAATAAGAACCAAAACAAATTTTGCTCCATCGCTACTTATCTGCAAGTGTCAAAGAATGCATCTTAAGCACCTCGCGGTGCTGATGCCCTTAGTGGTCTTTATTTAGGGCTGTAACCTAAAGTGGAGGCAATCTACTCAGTAGTCTTTAATTAGCTTCTTAGTTCCCTTTAGCTTTCAATTTAGGATGAGATGAAGTTCTTTTTCTCAAGTGGAGGTAAGTCTTCTTTGTAGGGCGGAGTTTTTAGCAAAGTTGATTTTTGTCTTTCTTTTACATAGTTTATTCTCATCATGACATTATGAAAGGCTATTTATATTATAGACTTATTTTGTATCCATGGAAATTTCTACAAGTTTCGTTTTATTTTATTTGTATTAGTTTTTATTTGTAATTGTTTATTCAGTCTATGATTAGATATAATTTAATTGTAATTTTGAAAAGTACATATTTGTGCCTCTGTTTGTTTTATTTTAGTTTTTATATTTGTTGAATTTTACCTTTTGGATTTATCAATTTTGTAGCTATTCAATGAGTTGATTCTATCTGTGTTTAGATTTAGGTGCATTTGAATTCTGAGAAATATAGCTTCATGGCTTTGTCAGGATTAGTGAGATCTTTTTTACAGTATGTAATCTCTCAAAATTGATTGTGTTTGAATTTTTTTTTTTTACTCAACATGTAAATTGGGGAAGGGTCTTTCTATTATCATACTTTTTGTTAGTTTTATTATGTAAACTATGTTTTGATTGTCATGGTAAGTCAATTTTATTTTTCAAATATTGATCGATGTATAGTTTGAAGTTTTGGATTTATCAATTTGTTATCTATTGAATGGGTGGATTGAATAGGTTAAGCACTTTAATTGTATGTCCAATTTACCTTTTTTTTTTTTGTCTAATCCAATTCACCTTTGGATTAAGGCTGATTTGAATTGCTTTCTGTCAAGTGGATCTAAATATTTGTTTGGGCCGGGCTTTTATTGTTGAATAGTTTTTTTTTCTTATAATGAATTATCTAATGATATTTTTCCTTTTATTTATAGACTTAATTTTTTCCATGGGAATCTTTAAAGATATTGGTTTTTTGGTTTTGCTGCTTTTGCATTACTTTTGCCATGTGATTGTTTCTTCATCCTACGCTTAGATTAGATTCATTTCAATTTTTGAAGATGTAGAATGATGTCTTAGTCAGTTTTTTTTTTTTTTTATCAATGCTTAATTTTAGCTTTTGGATTTGGCATGTTTGCACCTATTCAATTGGTTGGTTCTTTAAGTTTAGGATTGTAAGACTTTGTCCAGTTTAATTTTACACTTAGACTTATTTGAAGTGCTCTTTGAGAACTGGAGGTAGATGTTTTTTGGATGGCGTAATTTGTCCTTGGAAGTTACTGAATCCATGGCAAAGATTTTATAAAAAGGATAAGAGGAAATATTATAGAGGAGTGTTATCGGTACTCTCTAACACACTTCATGTGATTAGTTAAAGTTCACAAGGATCTCGCCAAATTATAGGGTCACACTCCTAATGTGGTGGGACTCATCACGTGACTTTTAATCAATCACATAAAGTGTGTTGGAAAGAATATGTCAAATAGCGTGTTATCATTCCTAGTTTAAAAAATCAGACCGAACTGACCGGTTGGACTGAGAATTGGTCAGGTAACTGGCCCACTTAACCCCAAAAAATTGGTGAAAACTAGTTGAACAAGTAAAAAAAACTTGTCTCTGAAAACTGGTTGAATGGTTTTTTTTAAATCAAAATTTTTTATTTATTTTTTATTTTTTTAAATTTTTTATTTAATCTAATTTTTTTATAAATAAAGACAAATATTTGAGAATTACACGTAAATATTTATTATTTTATAATTATTATTAATTTTTTATTTTATAAATCTTATAATAAGATTACCGGTATGAATTTATAATATTATATATCTTAATTTTTTATAATTTAGTATTATTTTATTAGTTAAAATATATAACATTATAAATATATATTTAATTAATATTAATTCCACCAAAATTAAACCATTAAATCATAAACCAAATTTCTCCAATTGAATGACCGAATGGGTTTTTAAAACATTGCTTGACAAACAGCTTCATCTAGCACTTTTCATTATTATAAGAGCAAAAGGCTAAGCAATAAGCATTGACTCAATAAAACGACAGCAACTGAAGGACTCGTTGCTTCAATATTGGCTACTCAAGCGGTCAAGCCTGTCGTTTTCTAATCGCTTTCGTGACACATTGACTAGACTTCAGGAGAGATTCTTGGATTTAAAATAGTTAAATAGAATAGATTTGCGCCCCACCACCGTTACCTTAAACGTAAATTCTATTGTACCCTTTTTGAGAGAGAATTTTGGTATATTATTTTTTTCTCAATTTTTTTTTGTATGATTTAGTATTTTTACAGTTATGGGACAATATTTAACTATTAGAATTTGTATTTTTAATTTTTGAAAAGACTTTTTGATCCCCTATAACCATTATCCTGTATTTTTTATTGTATTACCCCATTTTTTTCACATTCTCATTTGCAATATACATGTGTCTCGTTTAAAATCTACTTTATGTCTTCAAAATAATTTAGGACAGAGTACATGACTTGTTCCTATGTAGTTTTGGCCTTTATGCCTTTATTCAATTAAAAAAATAACAAGAATGTAGCAAAATCCTCTCTCACCGGAGGGTTCCAAATTGCTACCCTTAATTGAATTTAAAAGAATATTTAAGTTGTACAAGCCATCCCTTCATAATTTTTTGGTGGGAGAGTATACTTAAACTTAAGACAGGACAAGATATTAATTCTAACATTTTCAATTAAACTATGAGAAAGCGGTTACTCATAGTTTACATTTTTTTACAAGCTATGACTAAGTAAAAATATTAAAAATTTAAGCAGTTAGATTATCTCTGTGGTTCTTTTCATACCAGAAGAATATTTTTAGATCATTTTTCGCATATGCTTGTTCCTACTTAAATCAACACTTTGAAATATTTGTATCCTAAATTCATGGTTGCTTTTCATCAATTCTATTGATATTTTAACAAACGTTTAATTTTATATCGTCCAATGGAGCGTGATCTCTGTCTTAGATCGGGATTCGGGCATCATCCCTCAATCAGTCAATCCTCACTATAAATTTTATTCCATACCAAAAAATAAAATAAAAAACATAGGCAAATGTTGGGGGAAAACAATTATTTTGCAGCTAGAGATACCCGTGACTGCTTCTGCTACTAGAAAAGGTCATATATGGGGGCAGAAATTATTCAAATTAAGATTTAGTTAAAATCAATTTAATATATTTCTCAAACTCAGTATATGACTATTATGTATAATAAATAACCAGTTCTAAATTATTCTCGAAAATATTCTTTAACTTCATTATTAACAATCTTATCAAATTGTAACAAACCTAATTATCTTTTAAATTTAAATTGTTATCTTGTATATATATAGTCATATTAGGATGTAAAAAATTGAGAATTTTAAAATACAATACACATTTATTTTATTCTCTTTACATAGTACGACAAACAATTAGACAAAGCAAGAAATCAAAAGATTATATTGGATTTTTCTGTTTTTCAATGACTAAATTGCATGATTCTAATAAAGTCAAAGGACAAATTTACTAGTTTATTAATTAATTATAATTGAATATATATATATATATATATATATATATAAGTAATTGATCAACCACCCGTCAAAATATATATATGAGTGATATTATTATTATAATAATTTATTGATGAAGTGAGGTATACATGACATGGATTTAATCTCACACTTACATTGGCAAGCAAATGAAGCACACCGGATAATATGCAGCCACACCACACACATTATTTTGATATCAGCAAGCAGTCCACTCAGCAATTAATAGGATGATCGATCTAGTTGTAATCTGGATTGGCCAAAACGTAACCCTCAAGGCCCTTGAAAAGAGTATCACCCTTGGCTTTGCTATCCTTGAGCTCCTCTTCACTTGGATTAGCATTGCCTTTGGTCTCATACTTCACTATCAGCTTTGCAATGGATCCTCCATTGGGCCCTGCAATCAATTTGGCCTCAAATGAGATCTTCTCCACTGTCTCTGGCAACCCCACACCTCCAACGATGCTGTAGTTGTAAGCCCAGTTAGCCTCATCAACTAATTCCACTTTGTGCAACACGTGCTTCAATTCGCCATCTACACATCATTAATTATTTCATTCAATTACCATATATATATGCTTATTCAAGTAGTAATTAACATTGATAAATTAAATTATATATGCACTGCACTAACCTTCAAGGTAATTGAGCTTCTTGATGGTTCCGGGGCCACCATTTCCTTCAAGGATTTCAACACTCTGAATGGCCTCAAGACACTTTGGGATGAGGTTATCAGAATCTATAACTAGAGCTTTGTAAAGCCTAGCTGGAGCTACAATAGAAGTGGTCTCGTCCTCGAAAGTGAAAACACCCATCACTTAGATTGGGAATTAATTAACACAAAGGAGAATTAATGCTAGTATGAGCAAGATTAATTGTGGATTATGAACCGAGTGGAGGCCAGTATTTATAGGAACTGAAGCTGTATTGTTTTAGAATTTAAATTTAAATATCCCCCATTATGTGAAGATGTTGACTGATACAAGGTCGCTGGGCCTTTTTTCTTCTCATTGCGATTATCTTATCGTATATAAATCTGGATAATAAATATTAAATTAATCAATAATTTACTTATACTTTATAAAGGAGTGGTGGTAATAATTTTGATTTATAATATAATAATTATTTATCAGATATGTTTGATATCTGATTAATAAAAGATATATGAGCCGGATTTGTCAGCATAAACATGCTTGTGTTTGAATCATATTAGAACTATTATTTTGAAATATTTTTTATTAAGTACCGACTGTAATTAAACTATTTTTACCTAACTTCTTGTATTTAAAAATTGAAAATAAAATAATTCTGTAATATTATGCAATAAAAATAAATAATAATACCTATTTTAAAAAAAATATCCAAAAAAAATAAAGATGATGGGAGAGATTATATGAGAGTGAGTTTTTTTTAATTAAACCAGCAGTATCTCATACTTTTCTTAAAAAATAAAATTATACGAATTGTTGCTCAATATAAAGAAAAATATAATACAATGTTATAGATAAATATACATTAAAAACCAATATTGGTAAGGTATCGGATTCGAGTATTGAGCAAAACTGTTTCCATAGAAGATAGTTTATTTTAAACTAAAAAAATATATATGTTAAAATATTTTATACACGCACATATACATTCCTAGTTTATTCTTCACTTAGAATGATAACTAAATTTATTAATGATAAACCAATTGTATTTATTAATTAATAACATAATATAGTTAGCAGAAGCATACTTTTCTAAATATGTTACGTATTGATCCGTTCATTCTTTTTGTTTACTGCTGGGATAATTAATAAATTTTTGATGACGTTATGTTCTTGGAAAAAAAAACAAGCTGAGTTGATTTCAAGGTGGATCTGAAGAATTTTATGCACAGGTCAAAGATTGTGAGTTGGAAGCATTCAAACTTCAAAGAAGCAGGGCAAAATTCAAATACCGTGTACCCTCTTTGTGTTGATTCTATTGAATGTTGTAGCTTTCTGCTTCATTCACATTACTCCTAAATTAATTAGTGTGAGTGACTGTGAAGTGCAAACACAAAAAAGAAATTAAGAGGCCGGGAGGGAGTACTGCAGCTAGTATTGAATTTGAGCGTGGACTAGACGCCCTTCTAGAACGCTAAGAAATATATATTGATTAATATTGTATAGAGAATTGTATAAAATTAATATTAATATTCCATAAATATTATTTCTCCACTTCTCTTGACCGCATCTAACATTGTCTCTTCATCACATTATATATATATATATATATATATATAGATTCAGGATCCGTTGACACCAGGTGTCAAACTTGTAGAGTTACACCTCTTAATAACTTTTTATAGAATGTGAATTTGATCAATCAAACCGTTGAATCATATCATATTACCTTCATGATCATGTATATCAAATTTCAGGTAATTTGGACATTCATAGGTATGTTATCTAATAATGGACTTTTACTTATATTTTAAAAACATATTATACGTTAAAATAAATTAGTTTGATGAAGTTTCAATTGGTTTTTGATTTTTATGAAATTTTATAAGCTTGATCTATTGTATAAGAACTTTCAATTCAACGGTTGGATTGGTCAAATTCACATTCTACAAAAAGTTATTAAGAGGTGTAACTCTACAAGTTTGACACCTGGTGTCAACGAATCCTGACTCATATATATATATATATATATATAAATAGATTAACTCGCCAACTTAGCCCGATAAGTTATTAATTTTTCCCTCCCAATTTAATATTTTGATTTTTGCATATGAATTAATTTTTAAATTAGTATGTTATTAACTCACATAATATACAGATAAATTAATTTTTTATTTAATTAAAATTATATTTATAATAAATTAATATTTTAAAAAATATATAAAAATATTAGATAATAATTCAATTTTAAATAAAAATAATAAATGATATTTTATATTATTATTTAATAATAAGATATAATTAAAATCACGATAAGTCTTTGTTTTCAATTGAGGCGTATTGTTTGTTTTGGTTGGTTTTTGTCTTGGATCGTTTTATTTTTTTTTAGTTTGGTCGATCTAAATTTTGTATTATGTGTCCTTATGCTGCCTACTAGTTAATTATCTTTGCTTAAGAAAAAAAATATGATAAAAATAAAAATTTATATTAAAAGTAATGATTGGAATAGAAAATGATAAGGTGAGATATTAAATTTTAATAAATTTTAAAATTTAGGATTAATCTTTATTAATATTTTTTAAATTAAATAAGAAGAGAAAAAAATCAGTATTAAGGATTGAAAGGTAGAATATTACTCTCACAATATAATTAAGTGTGTTAAAAATCATTGAAAGAGAAGTGAGATGAGTGAGTGACTAACTCTCGCGATGAGGTCTCAAAATTATGAAATAGAATATAATATAAAAAGTTGATTTATAAAATTTACATCTAATCTTCTACTCTTATATATTAAATTTGAGTGTTTATATGTCAATCCATATGATGACTTATTATTTCATTTTAAAAATCATAAAAATCTGAATAGAAGTAAAAAATTTCCTTTTCCAATACTATTTACATGTTTGAATCTCTTCTCATCTTTTAATTTTTTTCGTTTAAATTTAAAAATATATCAATTAAGAAACATATTAATAATTTTGACATGATAATTTTGTATTTTTTGGATGATTTTATTGAAATTTATAAATATATTTTTTTTAGGATTTAGGGTATATACATAAACAGTGTAAAAAAGTTTTACATTGCCATCCAAAGATACGTTGTCACATCATTTTATGAGTTTAATAACACATGATGTGTCATGCTCATTAAATGATGTGACAACACATCATTGAATGACAGTGTAAATTTTTTTACATTGTTAATGTATACTAATTAAATTATTTTTTTAATTTTATTAAAAATATCAATAAAATAAAAATGCAATGTCATACATTGTACGATGATTAAAATATTAATTAATTTAGTATTGTTTTTGTTCCTTATTACGTTGGACTCAAAGTCTGACTGAATTAAATAATAAAAAAAGTATGACTGAATTAATTGATATACATTTTATAATATAAACACCAAATAACTCATGGGCGAAGCCAGAAACCAAGGCTAAGGAGGGCCAAAATATTATAATTTTTCCCAATCAATCAGTTCACTCCCAAACATAATTTTATTATTACTACTCCGGTCCTATATTTTATAAATATTGGATTAAAATCATCAAGACCAAGGAAATACATTGGAATCTGTTAGTGGTAATTAATAGTGCCATGAATTTAATATTTTTTTTCAAAAATACTATTAGTATTAAATGAGTAAATGAGTGGGTACCTCTTTAACTACTCACAATAAATTAAGAGCGTATTAGTAATTAATGAAGCTAAAAATAGTATTATATTTCTTATATAAGACCAGCCAAATTTTCATTTTTGTTTCTTATATAGGACGGGAGGTAGTATATATTAATTAAATATAAAATAGTGAATTAAGATAAACAGTTATAGGATCATATATATAATTCTTTTTATTACTTATTTTATATTATTTAATTTAATTATTTACCTATTAATTTTAATTTTAATAAAATATTTTATCATAAAAAATTAATAAGAATTTGAAATTTATAATTTGTAAAAAGTATAAACTTATAATTACCTAGCATTATATTTTTGTCTAGAAAATAAAAATAGAATTTATAAGATGTAACTTTTATGTAAATATGTCTTATACTATACAAATATAGTCCATATCTCCTTCTATATGGGCTTCCACTATATCAATTTATCCAATAGACCGATGTTACCCCCATTCCTATTTATCTGTCTCATTACATATAAACACGTAGATTAAGAAATGCAATAAGTATGTTAATTTACACTGAATTTATTGTGTTTTTTTTCCTAATATATCATTTTATCTCTCTATTTTAATAATTAATTTTCTACCCTTATTATCTCTTATTAAGGCTAAATGTGGGAAAGAAATAATTAATACACTCTTAAATTTCTAAATAGTATAAATAGTTTTTTAGGGACATAAATAGTAATATATATGGTATAAAAGTAACAAAAAATTGAGAGGGGCCATAACTAACCTCCGCCCCTGAAATAACTTTAATATATAATTGATGTAAAAAAAAAAATAGGCCATTACGCCCATTACCTAAATCAATTGTAAATGATAGCATATGTTCCTAAACTGAATACTAGAGGATAAGGTGGATAGTATTTGGCACGAGGATGATTTGATTTTAAAGAGTAATTGATTCTATAAACACACTCTTATATCGATTGGAGTTCAAATTAGACCAATAATTAAATTAGTTAAAGCATTGATATATGATTCAATCGTAGTTAGATGATCCGTAGTAATTAAATTTATATTTTGAATGTATATATATTTTGAATGTTATATAATATGTTTAAGAAGGGAAAATAACGTAAAATCATAAAATATATATATATATATAAATAAATATAAAAGATTATCAATTAGTATATGTTTAATTACACTTTTGGTCCCTCTAGTTTTGATTTTGTGTAGTTTTGATCCCTTAGGTATTTTTTGAGCAAATTAAGTCCACGTACTTTTAAAATTAAGTAAATTTAGTCCCTCTGTCAATTATCTTCTACTTAAAATCCTCAAATTCCAATTTTCAATCCAAATATTTGGGAGTATATGATGAATTTGAGATATGAAATAATTTAAAATGTTCAAAAGTAAAAAAAAAAATAGAAAATTGATAAATTTTGAAGGATTTTATATTATATGAAATTAGGGTTTAAAGAGGATAAAAAATTGAGATTTTTCAATATATTAGATTAAATTTGATATTTTGATGGGTGGGTTTTCATATTAAGAAGATTTAAAACGAATTAATCAATTAAATTTATGAATATATTGAATAGAAAGTGAGAACTTAAGGGTTATAGGTATAAGACAATTGAGGAAGGAACCAAATTTGCTTAATTTAAAAAGTATGGGGCTTAATTTACTCAGAAAATACTTGAGGGACAAAAATTACACAAAGTCCAAACTAAAGGGACCAAAAGTGCAATTAAGTCATTAATGTAAGACAATAAAAATGTATTTAGAGATTATTTTAGCAACTGATTTAAAGACTAGCACAATAGACTGGTTTAGAGAATGCATTTTAAAAAAGGAATTATCGATCTCAAGATCAATTGCTATTTTGAGCTATGTATTTTGTGAATTATACAACATTTTTAAATTTAAATGAAATTTAAACAAAAAAATCTCATCATATTTGGTATTGTATTTTTTATAGCAATTTTATAATCTGCTAAAATTTAAGCCGATAATAATTTGGTGTTACAAGTGACATTAATTTATTTTTGTCTTAAATATGTTTTTAGTCCCTATAAATATAGGTCATTTTGTTTTTAGTCCAGACATTTTTTTTTTCATCCCTACAAAATTTTCTGTTAGCCTTTTTATACTTGCTGTTAACTTTTAGCTGATGTGACAAATGGAGTGCCACACCAGCATACCACGGTGTTATTTCTACCCAACTTAAATTTGTTTTTAGTTCCTATAAATATGATCCTTTTGGTTTTAGTCCCTATATTTTTTTTGTTTTTTTACCTCAATTTCACCCCATCCAACATCACAGTGTTCTTTTGCTTCCACTGCATTATTACATTTGAAATTTTGAAACTTTTCGTGGGTTTGAAAAATAAATCCTTTATTTATTCAATTATTTGAAATTTCATAACATTTGGATTCACTATATATAGAGAAAACCCTATAACGACCTTTTTTCTCTGTAATTCTTTTTTTTTCTGTTTATTGACTGACAAAAATTTCATTTGATTTATAATTGCAAGTCTTTTTGTTAGTTAACACAAAATCTCATTAAGTTACATGTTAATAGACATAAATCAAATGAAAATTTTGTTAGTCAATAAACAGAAAAGAAAAAGAATTAGTAGAGAAAAATGTCGTTACAGACTCCCCTTTTATATAGTGAATCCAAGTGTATTGAAATTTCAAATAATTGAATACATAAAAAATTTATTTTATTTAACCCAGGAGGAGTTCAAGAATTTCAAGTGTAACAATGCAGTATAAGTAAAAGGACACTGATGTTAGATGTGTATGAGATAGGTGAAAAATATAAAAAAATTATCAAGATGAAAAAATTAAAAAAAATTATAGGGACTAAAAATAAAATGATCATATTTATAGGGACTAATTAAATACAAATTTAAACTGTGTAGAAACAACACATGTGGCAAGCTGATGTGGTACTCTATTAGTCACATGACTCACATCAGCCTAAAGTTAACGGTAGGAACCAAAAAGGCTAATGGAAAATTTTGTAGGGATGAAAAATCAAAAAAATAATTTTACAGGGACTAAAAACAAAATGACTCATATTTATAGGGACTAAAAATATATTTAAGCATTTATTTTTTCAATAATATAAGTTTAATCTTTCAATATTATATAGTTAATTTAGTTTATTAATAATAAAAGAATAATATTTTAATCTTTTTTACTTTTGCCATTTATAATGAAAAAAAATTATTGTCCTTTCTTATAGCTAATAGAATTATACCATATATCTTTTAAGAATTAAAGTGAATTAAACCTAATTTTATGGATATTTTTTTTCAAAATTTTCAAATAAGGGAAAAAGTTATTACTACTTAACTAATCTGATGTCATGTTAGTTCAATTCGAGTGGACTGAACTTTTTTAAAAAAATCAATACTAACAAACTAAAATAAAAGTGGTTGGTTTATGTAGTGGGTTTCTGCAAAGCCCACGCCACATGACTATGTGCTGCCTCAAAAAATATACTGAAATTGGTAAAAATAGAGACATTACACAACTTAATATCTTCTTAAGTCCATAGGTGAATCCAAAAGTCATCTGGACCTTGAAACCCATATTAATATCGACAAAGTCCTTCTTGACCCCACCCAAAGAAAAAAAGTCTTCATTATGCTTTATGGGAGAGTTGCCATGACCACATTTTTAATACGATTTATTATAACTTTTCGTTTACGTTTTACTGGTTTTACAATATGCTTTATGGGACGGGATCTTTTTTCTACCTTTCTTTTTTTAAACCCATGGGTTTAGGATTTTAGGCTATTGGCTAGATCGCGAAAATTTGTTAAATAGGCATCGTGTAGTTACTTTATGTATCTTATTTAATAGTAAACCCGCATATATAAAAAAAGAAGATATCAACCTTATTATTTCAGTTTTTGACATGTTTTTATCATTAATTTATTCTTTTAATAGTATAAAGTGTTATTACTACGATACAATAAATGAACCATTAAAAATTGGTAGAGTTGGCAATTCGGGCTACCCAACCCGGCCCGCCTTGATGCAGGTAGTGAGCTTTATCGGACCGGACTAAAAAATCCGGAAGTTGTTCGGACTTCTAAAATAGGTGTTCGAACCCTACCCTTTTGTTGGTTTTTTGCGGATAGTCTGGTTTTTTGGCGGATTTTTGCGCAGCGGGCTTGATCGAACTGGGCTAAAAAGTACAGAAGTTATTCGGACTTCTAAAATAGGTGTCCAAGTCATACATTTTTGTGGGCTTTTGCGGGCCGGACCGGTCGAGCTAGCTCATTTTGACGGCTCTAAAAATTGGAATGACGGTGAACCTAGGTTCATTGCATAAAGTTATAGGTGAAAACCTCGTTATTATTATTGATTTAATCTTCTAAATACTTTTAATATTGATTTAATATTTTAATAATGTCAAGCATTCAATTATATAAATATTGTCATCAAATTAGAGAGGAATAGCAAAACTGGTATGTGGACTTTGATCTGCCTAACTATAGCGATATAGATTGTAGTCTTATAGAGTAGGTGAACTTTGGCAACAAAAATAACATAGATTAAATGCCAGTGGCATGAAATCAAAGCACCATACCATAAGCATTGTCGCCACGTTATTGAATAACTTAAAATGCCCTCACCTCTCTTTCTGGGTCATCACTCATCAGACACTTTTCACTTACAATCTTGTGCTAATTCTATGACCAAATTTCACAGAGCAAAATAATTAATCGCAGCTCCTAGCCATGAGTGTTGAAATTTTCATTATAACCTTTTTGTCAATTTAATTTCACCGCGTCAGTATTCTGGAAACTTCAAGAAAGTCCTTAGGCATTAGGTATCAATAAACTCTTCACTATTGTTTACTAGAACGAATTTGAATGTGTTACATCCTCTGGCCTAAGTCTAACACCATAAAGTTTATATTTACATTCTTTGTAGTTTCTAGACCCTTCCAGAGTAGCCTTTCTAATCCATAATAATAAGTAACTTTCGAATGAACAATCGAACCCTTTGTTTCACACTCAGAGTGAGTCAGAGAACATTTTTCATTTGCGCCCAACGTCGTCGTTACTAACTGTCAGCGCTGGAACCCAATGTCGGTGACCGGCGGGAACTTCCGGCGGAACCACCGTTATCTCGGCGAGAATCGTTTGTATAGCCCACCACACTTGCGAAAATACAGACAAAAGCAGGAGCAAGAGCAAGGGCCACCTTTGTCGGAGAACAGACCTGGTTCCTCTTCCGATTGCTCCATTTCTTCGAGCGAAACGACATGTGAAGTATCCAATTTGTGTCGTTTCTTAGAGCACACTACCCCTCATGTTCCCGCCCAATATCTTCCCAAGGTAAAATCAACGCCTTTCAATTTTCGTGATTACAGCTTTTTATTATGTTTCTTATAAGTCCTATTCCTTCTTATTTTAAGAGTTCAGAGTTCTTAATTTGCTGTGAATAATTAGGTATTTCAATCAAATTCATGTTTGATTTATGAATTAATGTAATGGATTATTTTACGGTAGTGTTAGTCTTTTTGCTTTGTTTCAAAGGGCATTGTTGTTGGGCTTATTTGGGTGGAAAAATTGTGTGTGAGAATGAACAGAGAAGCAAGAGGAGATGGAAAACAATGGAGGCAGAGTTGCATCCGTACTTTGTGCTTGGAGACTTGTGGGAATCTTTCAAGGAATGGAGTGCATATGGGGCCGGTGTTCCATTGGTGTTGAATGGGGGTGAATCTGTCACACAGTATTACAATGTCTCCTTGTCTGCCATTCAGCTTTATGTTGATCCATCAAAACCTTCCCCGCGGTTAAGGTCAGTGTTTCACTCTGAAAAATATTAGCTCTGCATGTGCCTCTCCAATGGTTGATGATCCATTTACTTTCATTTTAACATTCTGATGTATTTCTTATTGTGCCCCCTGCCCCCCATTTGTTGTTGATAAATTGATTTGGTTGTTAACTATAATACTAAATGAAACATTTTTATTTGTATCTTTTGCCATTTTTAACTTCCTGCAGAGTCAGATGTACTTATGCCGGTGCATCTTGATCTGTGTTATGTAATTATTTAAATAAGGTTCAAACTTAACAGTTCATAACTTGAGGTTTATACTCTGCAGTCTTTTGCTACAAGTGAAAACTGAAAACATTTAGAACAAGGATCTCATATATTATAAATCACTAGAGTGCAGCCCGTGTGATACATAGGCGGCATTTACTGAGAAAGGACAAACAAATTAAAACAATGTAAATGTGAAATTGATGTGTCATAGGTTGGGATGATGTGTCCAAGAATCCTAAAGGTCACACTAGCCTGATTAGTCTAATACATTAGTCCTTTTTGGCTTTCCTTTTGATTGTTGTGTCATGAGATGCCTTTGGCATGTAATAAAAACATGCTTTGAGTAAAGGTATACCACATATCTTACTTGATTTATAGCCTTGGCCAACAAGCCCATATCACTTTGTCTAGAATTTTAGAGATAGCTGAATTAGACAGTAGCAAACTTGGATCAAGGATATGTAATCTAAACCTGAATTGGGCACAACAATAAAGTGACTACTGGAACTTGACTATGTCGTCCTGGGCTATTAAATTGATTTACACCGACTGTTTTAGACTTCTAGGACTATAGATTGGACCAATTTGGATAAACTTCTCTAAAAGGACTTATGGGAGAAGAAAATAAAATGAATCAAGAAGATAAAATAAATTTAACTTCTTCCATAAGTTGAAATTAGTTATTTATTTACTTATGGAGGAATTAAATGAGAGAGGTTCTAAAAAAGTTGAGTTGCAAAAACTAATTTCAACTTATGGGCAAAGTTGAATTCATTTTACTTTCTTGATTCATTCTATTTTTCCCCAAAAATCCTAGAGAAATCTATCCAAACTGGTTGATAATGTAAGTAATGTGATTCTACTAATCTTTCTAAGTTAATCACATTTAGTTGTATCTTTATTTTGGATTGAATTTAGCATATTTGCATTGACAGTACACACTCAAGAACTTTGAAATACTCTGTTACTAAGATTGTCACCAGGTGTCAGTCTGAAACTATTTTGTCCTGTTTCTCATAGCCTTGATATTGCCTGCAAGTTCTAAATCAATAGGCTCATGTTTAACCTGTAATTTTATAATGATGAACACAATCATATACATGCTAGTAGTTTAGAATAAGTAGACTACTGTGTCATTTTTCTTATTGTCTGTTTTTGCTCTATTTTCATACCATAGGCACCTATCTCCTACCCTTTTTCCATGCACCGGTCTACCACTTTGGCCAATAACAAGACTCAGCAAACCACTTAGTGCCTGTTTGGATATGATTCTGGTGCAGCACAACCACGTTTTGACCAGTCAAAACGTGGTTTCAGTTTTTGGCAATATGTTTGGCTAATTTGGGGCAGCACAGTAAACCAATTTTCAGAGTATGAGAACGTGGTTTCGGTGAATTGTTTTGCTGATTGATTTTGACAGAATTCGTTTGCCTCTTTTACGCATATACCCCTATTTATATATAAATTTATCCACTTCTATTTATCTAATAAAATAAATAGTAAACCCATTTTAGTAATTTTATATCAAAAGTGATTTTACTTTATCTCAGCCAAACAAAATCAATTTCTGTCAACCCACTTCTACAATTAGGTAGCCAAACAGAAAATCAATTCTACCAAAATCAATTTTACCCAAATCAATTCTTATTTGTTGCATCTATACAATGGATTCATTCTCGTTTCCATCATATTGCAGGAGACCCAGTCAGGAGAGTGACTCAGAATCAGCTAGAGAGACAAGCAGTGATAGCAGCAGTGGCTATTGTCATGAAAGAGGGGCTAAGAGTGTAGTTCATGGCAGTTGGAACCTGCCTAACTTGTCAGATGCAAGCAATCTTGGTCTGGAAAGAGTTTCACTAAGAAGTAAACCATTCGTGGGTTCATCAAGCGATGAGAGTGAGAGCTGCAACCCACTTGGTGAGCTCGTATTCGAATACTTTGAGAATGAAACACCTTATAATCGTGAGCCATTAGCAGATAAGGCAAGATCACCATCCTTTGGTTCAGCTCCACCTTGAGATTATGTTTCTTTCCAATCCTAACAAATATTCTATCCTTTGCCTCAGATATATGATCTTGCTCGTCAATTTCCCGAGTTGAAGACATACCGGAGCTGTGATCTTTCACCTGCAAGTTGGGTTTCATTGGCTTGGTATGTTTGTCTCATCCTTCTGGCTGTGACTTTGTTGGGTTTGGATAATGCACATGACAATTACTAATCTGTTCCTGCATATATTATGAAGGTATCCAATATATAGAATACCTAATGGTCCCACACTTCAGAGCCTGAGCGCTTGCTTCCTGACCTTCCATTCCCTTTCAACAGCTTTGCAAAGTATGTCTTGCTGTCTTTTTAGTTTCTATAAGTGCTAAGTGTATGTAAGGACATGGTTATAACACTGTTGTTTGAATCAGGTCCAACTACTGATGGGTTTCCTATTCATTCTTCAAAAGATACGGACATGTCATCCAAGCTATCATTACCAATCTTTGGGCTTGCCTTTCATAAGTTAAAAGTTTCTGTCTGGGATCCTGATGGGGTTTCTGAGGGTCAGAAAGCCAATTCTCTGTTGCGAGCTGCTGACAACTGGATTAGGCTATTGCAAGTTAACCATCCTGATTACAACTACTTTATGTCCCGTTATTCATATTGGAGATGAGCAGAGTTTTCTCTAAACTGAAGCAGCCCTAGTCCCAGATTATGCTGTGCCTCCCCAGTATGCTGTTATACTCCCTGCCAGGATACATACCTGTGTTTTCTTAAGATAGAACGGTAGGGCTACTGCTTCAGAAAGGGATTCAGGGAAGAATAGTAGTATTGAATATTATAGATGCTGTTTTATATGGGTCTGCTTTTCTGTTCTCAGAAAATGCAAGACCTCTAACCAACAGATTGCTTCTTTACCGTGACTTACCTGATGATGAAAAAAAGGTCAAATATTTTATGTAAAATGTGTATTTTACCTAATACTTTTGTCTAGTTTTGTACAGACAATGGTTGACAGTTTAATCCTCAATATGTAGTTATGTACATCCTTATTGCGAGAGATGTAATTATCCTACAGGATTTCAGTACTACACTACACTGGTTTATATTAAACTGTCTCTATTACAAGATTTTACAGAAGAATTACCCAATAATGGAGGCTAAATAGGTAGCAAAAGTGACAGAGAGGAAAAGGTGTTAGTGATTTTTTATTTGAGTGGGAGAGTGAGTCATTGGGTCGTATGATTCTTCGATGGGGAGAAAGGTCCATGATTTCTTATTGGATGAATGGAATGAAGATTGACCAAAAAAAAAGAATGGAATGAAGATATTTTTTTAGTTAAAACTTAAAAAGAGAGGGAGAAGGTCTTTTGTTTTAAGTTTAAAAACATGTGTATAAATCTAAGCCATTAAATTGTTTATTAAAAAAGATAGACTCACTTTACCAAATCCTAATTAAAAATATTCGATATCTTTCTGAATCATCAGGCAATGTTAACAATCGATATCTTGGTATAAATAAGTATTTAATATAACTAAACTAATACCTGGTCACCACCGAGCACGTGGATCAGCTGGTAAGGGGCTGTTCCAGCTTAACAAGTGGTCTCGAGTTCGAGTCTATTGCTCGAACAGGATTGTCTGCCATGAAGGATACCTGTGGTATTGCAAAAAAAAAAAACTAATACCTGGTCCAAGAAACCCCACGTCCAGTCTTCAAGCTTGCTATAACATATAGGCCGGCGGAAAATTCAACAATTATTCCGGAAGACTAGATTAACACCCCAGGAAAATCACTTTAGATTAAAAAAAATCAACTATTTACGATTGTAATTATTGATAGAGAAAACTATATTTTAAATTCTGATAATTTTTTTTCTTTTACGTTCTTATTATAAATGTAATTTTAAGAAATTTGTGCTTATCATTAAACCTCCTATTAACTTTAATGCTTCTTTTTTTTTCTTCTCCTCCTCCTTCTCATGTTTTTCCTTCTTCTCTTACTCCTCGCCCTCCTCCTCACAAATTTTGCCCCTAAACAAGAGTTTCTTATATAAAAATAACTTTGAAAATGACCTTAAATTAAATCACATCTAAAACTGAATAAGGAGGAGGAGCAAAGGGAGGAGATGAAGTGATAAAAAAAATGAACAAAAAGAGAAAGGGAATGATAAGGATATATTTAAAATAACTCAATTGTAATGATGTAAATAAAAAAAATTATTTATGAGGATTAAAAATAAAAAATAATCATTAATCATTAACATAATTTTAACAACAACAATGTATAATGAAAACTTACATTTATATGCACGTAAAAAAACATTTATAAGAATTAAAACATTACTTGAACCAGATCCAGATAACCATTCATAAATGATTAAAGAGGAGTGCTAGGAACACACTCTTTTGAACACTCTCTCAAACACATTCCATGTGATTGGTTAAAATTCACATGGGTCCCACCAAATTCGTGGGTCCCACTCCCAAGTGGTGGGACCCATATGAATTTTAACCAATCACATGGAATGTGTTAGGGAGGGTGTTCAAAAGAGTGTGTTCCTAACATTTCTCATGATTAAAAACATTACTTGATTCAGATAACCATTCATAAATGATTAAAAACATTACTTGATTCAGATAACCATTCATAAATGATTAAAAACATTACTTGATTCATATAAAGTATGTACTTTATATGAGAATAGGAGAGGTAATTCCTCACCATATAACCATATATAAATGATTAAAATGAAAAGTTATTTAAAAGTCACATAATAATTAAAAAAAAAAAGTAATGTGACTTCATGTTTTAATTTTAACCATTCATAATAAGATTTAATTTTACCATTCATAATAAGATCTAATGGTTAACCTTCACTCCTCTCACTTATATTTCTTTATCTATCTATCTACATATATACACACACAATACTAAATAATTTAATCCAAAAATTTACTATTAAAATGAAAATTAAGATTATGTAAAAAAAAATTACCAATTCTAACTTATCTCATTGATGTATACCACCTCAAGTAAAGTGAGTATAGTAAATGGGAAAAAAAAAAGAGTTAGGAGATCTTTTTCCCTTTAATTTTTAAAATGATTTTTTCACAAGAAAGCATTTTTTATGAGAAACTAAATACAGAATGTAAATTATAATAACTGGTTTTTTTTTTAAATTAATATAGCTATGACTACTATTTTTTATAAATGTCTCTGGCCCTATCTAAAAAATGGAAAAATGCTCTGGATTCTATCTAGCGCGTCCATGGTTCTCGTCAATCGCATTTTATTCCCATTGGTTATTTGGAATAGAATAGCATAGAGCACAAGCAAGATAAAAAAAAGGTTCTTCCATCTTTGCATTTTATGAACATAACTATAGATACATTACATATTTATCCGCTCTAGCTACTGCCACTTTGTATCATTCTGAACAAATTCCTCCCTCGTGATTATAGCTTCTGCTCCTAATACAACAATGGCATATCAGCTACAATTTCAGTTATAATTTATCATCAAGAATGGTGGACATCAGCAGCCCTTGCACGAAATCAAACCTCCGAGCCTTCTCTACTTTATCCTCGTCTGACAGCTGTAACTGTTGAGGTTTTCTGTAACCAGACACTATTGTCAGACTAGAAGTTTTGGACTAAGTTCTGAATGACATTAAAAGAATGAAACAGCTATAAAGCATTATGACAAGATGCTAAAATGATCATACTACAGTTCAAGTCATATCAAACCAAGGCATAATCCTGATGACACTCACAACGTTTCATCCTTTAAAATGGCCACAAATTTAACCATCTACAGAGAATAACACCTATAACATCTGCGCCATCCGATACTAAAACTTTCATATAAAACCACCTACAAACTACCTATTCATTTCTCAAACAAAGCAAAGCTTAATCAAACAACAATATCAACATTCCTACCTTTCCAAGAAATCATCGTTTGAGCTTTCTTTTACTTGGGCAACTTCATTGGAAGGACAAGGTTGAGCACTCACAGATTCATCAGCTATAACTGGGTTGAAAATAAATGATGACAGCAGCGGATCAGGCTCAGAATTGGAGGAAGCAATATATGAAGAACCTCCAAGAAGGGACTGCAAGGCTCCTTCGCGCAACTCTTTTCTCAATAAAGAAAATGTTGAACTAGAGCCTCCTTTCCTGACCCTCCTTTTACGCTGCACGTAATTTCTGGTTATGGAAAAACTTTGAAGTTTCTAAGCAATCGAAACATTTCGTCAAAAGAATAGTACTTGGAATGAAGTAGTTAGATGGGGCAGCACAAATATAAAATGGATTCATCAGACACATGGACTTGTTTTATATGCATGTTTAAATTGATAGAACAGAGACAGCACAAGATATTACCATTTAACAATGCTGAAATAATTAGAATAACTAAACACCAGATTAAACACATTAGACAAATCCATCAGATAAAGCATGCTTACTAGAGAAATAACTAGTACTGAACTACTCTCATTTCAAATAAACTAACAAAAGCTTGCTAAATAAAACATACTGGAGTGTTCTGTTTGGTATGTGCAAACTTTTGGTTGGCGTAACATTTCACCATTTCAGAGTCCATTTTGGGAAGGCAGTAAAATGGTTATCTTGATATTTTCATTTTCCAACAAATATTGTGTATCTCCTTTTATGTATGCACAGAGTTTTTTAAACTTCATGTGCGTCAAACAATTGAAACACCTATTTAAAATTATCAAATAACTTAAGTAGAATGAGAAATTTATCTACAGATTGATTTTTATCCCTAGCACATCAAGGGTTATTAAAACCCACCTCATGCTGCAGCATGCAGATTGCAGAATGAGCAAGGATCTAATTTAAAGAGAAATCAAAACACCAGGAACAAAAACAGCAAACAAACCTACTTCGGAAAAAGGATATTTTTAAAAAATTCCCATGTTGCGTGGTAATATGTCCAACAAGATCCATTCCCACCTTTTTCCCGCAAACTGGACACACCTGAAAACATAAGCAATCCAAGAAACAATCACAGTGCAGTCAGTATATAACAGCAAAAGCAAGTAAATACTCTCTCGAGATGAAGACCAATTAAACACGAGGAAAACATGTCTCACAAATAACAAAAGCAGCACACATGTAGGTCTAATACTCTGAGCACCAAACGAAAATTGGAAAAAAAGAGAGAAAGTTAATTTCAACACAGAAACAGAACTTAGACAAGAAAGCAGACCCACTCAAGAGAAACTGGACCACTTAAGAAAAATCACTTTCGGGAAGATAATAAAGTAACAGTCACAGCCACCATACAAGCATATTATTATCCTTATTATGGTTACATTTTGTGGTACAGAGAGCATTTAATCACTTTAGACGAATAGAGAGTAGTAATAATAATAATAAATAAATAAATATTTTGGTATTTGGGAAGGTTTAAAAATGGATACCCCAGTGCTGGCTTGGAGAGGGTGGCCCTCGTCAATGTGGCAACAGAGGGAAACGACGTCGTAATCTTCGGCGCAAAAGGGCAGAGGTACTCCGCTCTGAAATCATCGGCGGCGGCATCAGCGTCGTCGTGGCCACCCAAGTACAGATCTGCAACAACACCAATTCATTCACTCTACATGGATTATTGTGTGATCTCAACCGAATAAAATATAAAGGAGAAATGGGGGAATTTAGTTGACCGGATCGAGAATGGTAGCGGCGCGAAGAACTTGAGAGACGGGCAGAGATCCAAGAATCGGAGTCCATTTTCGCGAGAAGGAAGCGTCAAACCCTAAAGTCTCCACCGATAATAGAAGAGAGTGTTGTTGTCTTGTTATGGCTGTGTGTGTGTGTGTTTTATGAAGAGGTGCGGTGCTGTGGTGTGCTTGTAGTGTGATGTGCACGGAGAAATGACCATGTGGATGTGCCTTCAATTCCCCAAATGCCCTTCCTTCTTAACTACCTTTTCCGGTCACTCATTCTTCGACGCGGGAATTAATCATGCATCCCTATGTAATTATTACTATTCTTTATATATATTACAGCGTATGTACTTACCAACCAGCTCTCGTAGCTCAGTTGGTTAGAGCACCCGTTTAGTAAGCGGGAGGTCTTGAGTTCGACTCTCAACGAGAGCATTGTTTATTTAAATTCTCTTTTCTTGTTTTTATATTTATTTTATTCTACCTGAATGACTGTAAGCATTGAAGCAACACCTCATGTAATGTTTTCTTTTACCCTCCTATTTTGTTGGATCATTTTTTTAAAAAAAAAAATTGGAAACACCTTTCACTTATAAAGTATGTTTGCATGTCATTCATCAATTTAATAAAGTACTTTATATATTTACGTTCAAACACAAATAAAATAGTTTTGGCCTGTCACAATATAAAACACAAATAACTTGATATTATTCTTTGTCCAAAAAAAAGGGTTTAAATTGTTGGCAGTATAACTTATATTTATTAGGTTTAATGAAATTAATCTTCAATTCTAAATACATTTAGAAAAAAAAAATCAAATCAACTAATCAATTATCCTTATAAATAAATGCTGAAAAAGTAATAACAACACTACATATACACGTAAATTGTAATAAAACTAGATGAATGGATGTTATAAAATTTAACTGTAAATAAAATCCATAAAGAAAATGAAGCATTTGGAAAATAGATAGAAATCATTAAAAAAAATCGTGCTAAAGGGATGAATCTCTTCTCCATAATATGACAGTATGATGGGCCAAGTTTAGCCCATTCTTTCGTTCACTAGAACAGGCCTGAAGGTTTGGGCTGACACAAAAGTTTAAAATGAAACATGCAGCAAGGATACCAAGATGGCGTATCATAAGTCATAACAGAGTACATAATATTTGGTCCGATCCGATGCCACCAACTAGTAGTACCTTCATGTTTTGACAGTTGTCTAGTCAGAGTAAAGACAATAAGGATAGAGGACATGTTATGTTATTATGCATTTGAATCAATGGAAATTCTATTAAGTGAAATTTAAAGGTGTGTTTGGTTTATGAAAACATTTCTTGTTTCCATTTCCTGTTTTCACTCTGTTTCCTGTTTTCTGAAATTTTACAAAGAAAAACTAGAAATGCTGGAAACAGCAAATTTTTGTTTCCAACATTTCCAGTTTTTCCTTTGTAAAATTTCAGGAAACAGAAAATGGAAATTGGAAATGAAAATGCAAACCAAACAGGCCTAATTTCCCCGAGTGCACAAAATCACCCTTTTATTGGTTATTACACCCAACCCCACCCACTTCCTAAAAAAAGGCTACATATGAAGCGGTCAACTAGCATATGTATACTTATTTTTAATCATCTTAGAGTAAGATCATATATACATTCTTAAATATAATCTAGTCAATTTCTAGTTTTCTATGTAAGGTTCATCACCCTTATTTCTTGATGCGTCGCTATAATATATAGTACTTTCAGATCAAGTTGGTCATGTACAATACATCTCCTTTCTCTGCTTAAACAAAACTGGGTAGAGTAGAGCTCATAGTACATGTCATTTACCGTTTCCCTGCAGTGCACGACACTACCCCATCCAATTATTTTGACTCACTTTTTATCTCTTGCTTTTAATAGTTACTACTGCAACGAGGTTTTTGACTTTTAGCAATCATATTTTTAGAAAGGAAAAAAAAAGAAATTATTATTGATCCAAACAGAGGGACACGTAGAGAAGAGAACAGTACTGTGTTTGACACATGCCAATGTCCACGTTGTTCTCCTAAAAAATAATGCCAGGTGTTAGTTATGTCAGTAGCATGTGCACATGTGTTTGTAAGAAATTAAAGGAGCTAAGCAAATTGCTGCTGTGCTCTGCTGGCTCCATCATATACTAATTTCTTTTATGTTACTAACACAAATAACAACTTGGCAATTCAAGAGCTTGTGATGTTAATTAAATTATGATGAATCACACGCGTCTCATGCATTTTTGCTCCAACTTGCTAAACAAATTAATTACATGCTGATGAAAGATATTTCATATGTCTTCAAAATGATTTGCTTATGGAGGAAATTGCTAGACAAGTAAGCACAACTTTCCATCAAAACTACACATGTTTGTCGGTTCATGGCCTTGGCTGATTTGTGCAAAATCAAAGTTGGTATTCTCTACTTGTGTAACCATTAGGATTGATTCAATGATGGCAACTATGATGTCTATCCTGTGATTGTGAATGAAATTAACCTTTCCTCAGTTCCTCCTCGTGGGCAATTTGGCTAGTTAGTACAACCATTGTCTCACTCAGCAAAAAAATAAAAAGTGAAGATAATCGTAGTAATGTCATGACAAGAAATTATTTTGAGAAGAATAATAAACAAAATCATATGTGATCGATCCCCACATGAAAGGGGACGTGGCACATCATCAAGAGAGGCTAAGCAAGTACTCCATATTGTATATATATGTGCAATCAATTTGGCAACTTGAATTATATAATTATCTCTGCAGATGCATTTTCATCGGAAACAAACATGTGCTATACCTTTAATCATGAAGGTTTTATCATGTTTAAGAATAGACATGTTGAGGCCACGAGAGTGTGTGTGTGAGTGAGAGAGAGATCATTAAATTTTGTTAAATTTAAATTTGATATAATAATAATAATAATAATAATAATAATAATAATAATAATAATAATAATAATAATAATAATAACTATTATACAAAAAATGCAACTGAATGTGGTTGAAATTTGCATCATTATAGACTTTTTTTTTACATGAAAATATAAATTTGTTATATAAGATGATATCAAAATTTCAAGAAAAAGAAATAAGTAGAGATTCTTCCCAATCACTTCCAATTAGTTTGGAAAGTTGGCAAGAAAGAGCATGAGATAAAAAAAAAAAAAAAGATGAATTAAGAGTGTTTATCTATGAAGGATTTACACTTCTCTTCTTAGGGTGAGGTGTCGGAATATTAGACAATTTTTATACCAACACCATGGTAAGTTAAATAATTCTTATCAATTAATTAATAATCATTTTTCATTAATTAGATTACACTTCTCAAGCACTAAGTTGATATTAAATAAAGTTTAATTAACACTTTGAAAGACATAAGTCTTCAGAAAAAAATGTTAATACTTTTAAAAAGTTAAGTTAAAGTATATAAAAAAAATAAATTTGAAAATATTAATAGAGGTTTCTAACATATATATTTCTTGGAAAAATTTCCCTTCTTTCGTTTATCCTTATATATGTGTGTATGAATGAGCAATTGATACTAGGTGTCAAACTTGTAGAGTTACATTAATAACTTTTTTTTTGTAAAATGTGAATTTAATCAATCCAACTATTGAATTAAAAGTTCTTATAAAGTAGACCAAGTTTATAAAATTTCATAAAAATCAAGAAATAAATTAATACTTGATCAAACTATTTTATTTAAATGTATAATATGTTCTTAAAATATAAGTAAAGGTCCACTATTAAATAACATACTCACTAATGTCCAAAACATCTTAAATTTGATCTCATGATTGCGAAGGCTATTAACTCTCTTCCTAGAATTATTTGCGACCCTTCAAATAATATGCCGGTTAAAATATTTTGTTACTAGTAATAAAACTCTTATCCATATAGTCACACTTTTGAAATCAACCTTAAATAGGAAGAAATTTAGATGGACGGTCCATAGCCTATCCACAAAGCCATATAAAAAAAACCTCCCAATTTGATACTCTCACAAGGAAATCATCTTTTTCAATATAGATGAAATCCATACTTCCTTGTGGTTGTCATAGTTTTTGGAGTGTCCATTAAGAAAATGCAGGCTCATCCCCATGACCACTTAACTTGACTGTAATAGCTTTATTCTAAGAAAAGTTCTCAATTCAAACACCCAGCCCCACCAAGTGTGAGTATAGCGGGTTTTTGCAGGTCAGATTAGAAATTAAAGTCCTTGAGTTATTTAAGCTTCTAAAATAAAAACTTGAGCTTTAATTTTTTTTACAGCATTTTTATAGTTATCCCGCGCTTTTTGTGGGTTTTAAAGGTAGTAAGCTCTATCGGACCGAGCTAAGAAAGTCAGGAGTTGTTTGTGCTTCTAAGATAAAAGGCTCGAGTCCTATATTTTTGTGAGGTTTTATGAGTTGTCCTATTTTACCAACTCTACTTCTAAGGTTAGTTCACACACATTTTTCCCTTTTTTTTTCTTGACATCTTGATACTTGGTCACATTGGGTCAACATCCTCACCATGTGTGATTCTCTTTTATCTTCTCTCTGCACATCATCCTTTTTCCCCTCCATGAAATTATCCCTACCCTCTACAAAGAATGCGTCATTTCAGTCAAAACCATAATTGATCTTTCCTACTACTTCCAATGCAAATATCCTTATATGTAGGTATCACACTTGAGGCGGGTCGGGGACTCTGGTGCGAGTTTTACTCTACCCACCCCATCCCATAAAGGTAGGGGCAAGTTCGACTTCGGGTTTTAGGAAAATGAGTATGAAATTACGAAACTCAACCTCATTATCATGGTTTCGATTCAAGATTGGGGTAACCCACAAGAATCTCACCTTACTCTATTTTTATTTTTTTAATTTCTAGAACTTAACTATATATATATTTTTAATAAGTCATATATATCTAATATATTTTAATTTAAATAATATATGAATATATTGGTTGAGAGAATCTCAAAGAATAAGAAATATCATATTATAAGGAAGATATATATGTTCATCTTTATCATTTACCTATTAACCAAACTCTTTTCTGGGTTTATAAGATTTTTTTGACATAGGAGTTAAATAACTTAATATATAACTTAGATATAAAAAAAAATAATACTCACTACTAGAAGTGAAATCGGCTAGGTTAAGCTTGACTTTCTAAGATGATAAATATATAGTTATAAAATATTATAATAAAAGTCTTTATAATGATAATAACGATAAAAAATATAACTATTTTATTTGTATTTAATTACTTATATAGGTTGGTATGATAGATTTTAAAAAACTTTTTGAATGACTCAAAGAGATATATAAACTTTTAAAATCCTTTATATGATATATTTAATAAATCAATTTAATTTATTAGGTTTGATGTAGGCTAAGGTGTAGCCTCCGGGTACCAATTACGAATCTATTTCTACCCCCATCAATCATTGTATATAAAATGATATAATGTTGTATTTTTCGTTTTTTTCTACTTGAAAGTAAGTAATTTAGTTATCATAACGTTAATTACATTTTTTAATAGAAGGAAATATTAAATACAAATTAGCAAGTTCTACATCCTCTTAAATTCTCAAACTGTGACATTTCACGGCTTGCAAGCTTAGCTGTTTTTATGTAAAATTATAAATATTCTTGATGAAATGTAATTTTGCTCTAGTCGGATAATAAGACCTATATATATATATATATATAATTATATGATCCTCGGAATATTAATTTAACATAGTTAAATGAATTCAAAATCATGATTAACTGAAATTACCCTCAGTGATATTGCAAGCTAATTAGCTTTGTTACCATTAACAAATACCAATACTTATCTAGTCTCAAAACGTGCAAAGATGTTATATATGTATTTATTATTAATATACATAAAAAACATTGGAATCGACAGCTATTTGGCCAAATGGCCAAATAGTTCATTTTATTTCTTGAAGTTAAGTGACTTAGCATTAACATTCATTTATTTGCATTTGGCACGTGTTGAATTATCAAATACAATCATTAATCTGGACACCATTCCTCCGCATTTTTTATGAAAGCAACTTGTCCTGGACCCAACATTTATGGGATTATATAGTAGTAACGCCTGTCAATTCTCTGGAATTATTGCGTTGTAACATTTAAGTGCACATTGAATGTCTTGATATATAGTTTTTTTTTCCTTCCTTCACATTTTAACTTCTATTTTGAAATTTATGAATAAGATTCAATTCTCTTATTATTAAGGAAAAGAATATATATAAAATAACTCAAATATTTATCCTTTTATAAATAGGCATTCTGAATTTTCATTTTATGCTTGTTAATCCTTCAACTATTGTTATTCATTTTCAATATGGAGTTAAATAATTAACATATATAAGCTATCTCAATCTTTGAAGATTTTGTATTTCAAATATTAAAAACACATAAAATAAAATAAGAAGGAATGAATAAAGTTTACATTTTTTTATCTTGAATTCTGAAATTTTTAAACTTATTTGAAATTTTAAAAGCGAAACATGATGGTGTGTATATGTGTAATAGCCTTGACCTGCGACCCATATCGAGCCCAGAAATTACTGAACATATACCTTACTCAGTTTTGGCACCCCCTGAAGTGCCTTATTCCACTAATCGGGAACCTCCGTGGATTCAACCAAGACCTCAAGGATATATAATTAAATTTTAACAGTAAAAAATAATCTATCACAATTTAAAATTAAATAATTATATATTTTTAATTAAATAATTATATAAAATTGATTATATATTTATTTTTTTCATTTAAAAATATGAACTTGATTATAAATTTAATTTTAACTATATAAAAAATAATTTTATCCAGGTAAGACATGAGTTACTAGTTAATTTATTTTTTCATTTCTATTGATCCAAACAATAAATTTTCCAAAAATACTAAAATGTACTAAAAACATAGTACGACATTAATTATCTGCTGTTTTAAAACGTTAAATTTTAGGGAAATAGTTAATTTTTTAAATTCCCTTAAAAAGCAAAAAAAAAAATTGTAAAATTAACTTAATCTAAATATACATATGTTGTCAAATAATATAAAGAATTGATTAATACAATTTAATTAAAATAATTAATCTAATTTACCCTCACTAAACACACTATTCGCGAGGTGTGAAAAAGTCTTAACTGTGACTAAACCTCGAATAGGATTGTCCCTAGTAATAGGGGATACCTATGGTTTATACCAAAAAAATAAATAAAAACTTTTAAGTTTTATTTTTTCATTTTCTGGCTCAAAATCCTTAATCCTGTCGTGTCCTATGCTGATGTGGACCTGTACTGGAATACAAATGGATGGGTCTACCTTTCATCGTTCTAGCTGTCATGTAGCTGGATCTTGTTCAAATTTACCTTTGTTATTATTTTTGGCAATGCTGCAATTCATCCATTAATTCAACTCTTTTGACATATTTTTTCTATTTCATTCTTTTTTCTGTAAAATCCCAATGATAATTTCTTATTTCTTTCATGATTTCATACGTAAGATAAATGCCTATTTAAATTAAGATTTTAACGTGAGTATACACTAATGCAATATAAAAAAAATTGACACAATTATTCAAAAAATAATATAATAATGTTAAATCATTATTAAATTTAATAATAAATAAGATGTCATAATAATTAATCATGAGACAACACATCATTGAATCACTTAGTAATTTTTTTCATTGTCAGACAGTGCGTATAATTAAACTCTTAGATAATTTATGGGGGTTAAATATGATTTTAGTTCATGAAATATAGTCGAGATTTGATTTAGTCCCTGTAATTAAAATTGGTGGTTTGATCCTTCAAAAATTGAAAATACATCAATTTAACCCGTATCGATAAAAAAATTATAGTTAATCGTAGCAAAAATCTGTAGCAAAACTAGTAATAAGGACTGAGTTAGTGTATTTTCAATTTTTGAAGAATCAAAACACCACAAATTTAAATATAGAAAAACTAAAATCAAATCTGGACTATATTTCATGGACTAAAAACATATATAACCCTTAATTTATATTTAAAAAATAGTTATTTATTGTTAATTTTTAAAGACTCAGCTAACAAGGGTCCACGAATATTAATTAAGACATTGTTATATTTATATATTAAATATTAAACATTATAATAAATTTAAAAACATTATTTAATACATGATACTTATATTTTTTTATGTAATAATAACAATAAGGATTAAACTTATGATTTTTCATAACCTACTCAAAATTCTCACCACTAATTCTAGCTAATGCTAAAATTATCACAAAATTTACACTATTACAATATTTTGTTTAGCATTATTCAAGGACGTGCGTGGATACCTTATTTCACCTTGATTTCATTTATTTGTGTTTATAAACAATGTTTTTATTTAAATGCTACGAGTGAATGTTTAAGCAGGCACTATTCACATAAATGAAAAATATTAGGTAAGAATGAGTTATAAATGTAAATTTCAATCAATTTTCAAAGAAGATCAATTACTAACGAGTGGGTTGTTTAGATAATTGTTTTAGGATTAAATATGTTTTTAGCCCCTGAAATATAGTCGAAATTTGGTTTTAGTTCTTGTAATTTAAAATCGGTGATTTTGGTCCCTAAAAAATTGAAAATACATCAATTTAGTCTTTATCGATAAAAAATTTGTAGCTAATTCGTAGCAAACTCTGTAGCAAAACTAGGCAATAAAGACTAAATTGAGTGTATTTTCAATTTTTGAGGGATTCAAATCACCGGTTTGAAATTATAGGACTAAAACCAAATCTTTAATTATATTTTAGGACTTAAAACATATTAATCAAGTGTTTTAAAACCCGGATAAGATTATAAATCAGATTTATCAAGCACCGGCCAGGTACTAATTTTAGTAATTTATGCCCCACAAAAAAAAACATTGACGTACGTTATATGTTTTCAATTTTAAACAACATGAAAAAATATCTTTAAAAATTTAACGATTCAGCACTCAATTTCTCAGAAATTAATCTGAGAAAGATGAAGAGAAGCAGGAGAATCGGCACAAAACGTAGCAGATGCAATGTTTTAAATTATTTTTCCAAAGAAAAGAGAAGGACAAAGGTAGCAAAAGTTGCTGGACTTTTGTCCAACTTTCCTGAGTCTGCCACGTGGCGAACATCATTCACCCTCAGGCTCAGCCCTTGTTTCTCATCCAGCGTAACACAAATATTCCATTTTCCTTAAAAAGCATACATCATCTGTTTTTCTCCTTCTCATCTATTAAATCGATAAAAAGCTAAAATAACTGAGAAGAAACCATACATAAATAAAGACCAAAACAAGGCAAACAGACAAACAAACGGTAATAATAATACTTGGGTATTATCATTGTAATAATATATGAAATCATGAACATGAGATTTCATATCTGCTGGGGAAAAGGCAGAGCGAAAGCTTAGAACACAAGTATGGCAGTAAGTTTGAAGCTTGGATGATTTGTTTGTTTACTATAGGATTTTTGTTGTGTTGTGTTGGTTCCTCTGCTTAATCTACGCAAGCATTTCCCACTTTTTCACAGTTGTAAAGCGCTTCTTGCATGCTTTGTATTATTTATATTTATTTATATTCATCGTAAGACAAAAAAGGTTCCCAAGCGAATATACGTTTTGCATAATAAATAATAATGCTACTGCTTTTTGCCTATGCTTCACTGCTTTTCTTGCGATAAAAAATTAAAAGAAAATTGTAATTTTCATTATTCGATTGCGGGGATGGCCTAGTATTTGGTAACTAACTGAAAAACTAACTGGAAGCTGAAAAGTAATTCAATGTGTTTGGTAACGTTGAGAAGATAAAGTGACATTTAAGGACAACATTGATTCTTAAATAAATAATAAGTGGAGGTGTTGAGGGTTATAAACTTGTAATTAAATTCCAGCTAGTAGCTGAAAAACTGGAGTTTTTTTTTAAAAAAAACTAACTCAAGTAGTTTTTTAAGAAAAACTTATAGCTACCCAAAAAAGTTACCTTCTCAAAAAACACGCTGTAAGTAAGGAATTACTTCTATTTCTTTACTTCCATATATGTTTTCTCCTTTCTCTCTTTAGTTTTACATTATTATTTTTTAAAAATTATTGGTTCATTTCAAATAAATTTTCAATTGATCAAGTTTGTGATACAACAAGTTGCATATTGATTGTAGTAATACAATTACCTCGCTCAATAGTTTCCTCATAGATAAATTAAATAAAATTTTAAATAATCTGAAAAACATATAAATAAAGAAAACACTATCATATATTTGTAATGGATTGTAATGACTATATGGTCATAAGCTATAGGTCATAGGACTTTAGAGATAGTAGTCACTAATTAAATGAGATCATGGATTTAAATACTGTATCGCCATTATTATTAATAAAAGAAAATATTGTATCATAAAGTTCTTTTAAATGCCATGATCAGATAATGTTGACTAAGCCAATTTAATGCGTCTAATTTATTTCTTGATTATAAATTTTTAAAATTGCACTAAAATAATAATTTTATACAACAGTTATTAAAAACAATTTTATACAACAGAAAGAATTATGTAAATGTTAATTTGAAAGTTTATTATTATATTATAAAATATTATTTTAAACAAAGATATCTTTAAATTAAATAAATATTGGAACATATTACATAATACTAATAATCAAGTTGTTCAAGTTAGAATTTTTTACAGAGCATTTTTAGGGAGGAATGATGGGATAAATATGTTAATAATTGTCCATATATACGGATACTAATAATCAAGTTGTTTAGTTATAATTTTTTCAGAGCATTATTAGGGAGGAATTATGTGGATAAATAAGTTGCTGATTTATTTTGAATCTATATGTGTGTGAGATTTTTTCTCTGGGTATTTATTGACGTCCTATAATAAAATACAAATTTTAATATAATTTGGTTTAATTGCAACTTTGATTTCTTTAGTTTGAATCATGAGCAATTTATATCTCCTAAGATTTTTTTTTTAGTAAATTAAATCGCTCCACTTTTAAAATTAAATAAATTAGTTCATTCCTCAATTATAATCTACCTAAAACTCTTAATTCTCATTTTAATCTAAATATTAGGCGGGAGGGAAGGGATGGGAAGGGAATGATAGAATTGAGATATATATAACTGATAAGTGCCTCCATTTTAAGTGAATTTAATGAGGAATTTGAGCACTTATCTGTTTGAAATATGTTAATTCTAGAAGTTAATTCTCCTAAACTTTAGAATTTTTTAATTCAATCGTTTTATTCCGAGAAGTTTATATAAATGAAGTCATTTGATCTCAATTTTTGTATAAATTTCAGGTGATTAAAGATGGAGGAAGGAAAAGAATTGAAAGGATCATGAAGAAAACCAAGAAAAAGAGCTAAAATGGAGTTTATATGCCCTTTTCTCGCTCAAGCGAGAAACGTCCAGAGATGGGTGATTTGGAGCTTCATTCTCGCTCAAGCGAGAATTGTTCTCGCTTGAGTGAGAATAACTTTCTTCACGATGAAGTACTCTTCTCGCTTAAGCGAGAAATCACTTACTCAACCACAAAACAGATTCAGAAATTGAGTTTTGTCATTCGGAACTGAAAGTTTCTAATCCAAGAAAGTACGAGACGCAGACGGAAACGAACGAAAAGCTTGCAGAAGCCGATTTTCTTCATTTTTTCTCCAAAACCTCTATGTGTAATGGCTACCATGAATAGCTAATCTTCCTTTTGGGATTGAATGTAATCGATTTGAACTCGGATGTATTCTGGTGATATTTTTATATAGTAATATTGTTTCTATTTGATATTGGTATTTTCGTTATGTTATTAATGTCTGATTCTATCTGATCAATAGTTTATGGCTTTCGATTTTTAGATTTAACTGGAAAAAATTTCCTGAAATATGATTTGAGCGAAAATACTCGATATGTTGTAATGCTAGGAATAGATTTCAATGTATCAATTGTTTTATAAATTATAACATTGATCGCAATGCTGGATAATCTGTTAAATATCTGAGGAATCGATATTTAGGAGATTTTTCTTGTGAATTTTATACTTGAGGAATCAATATAAATGATTTTAGTATGTTGCATCAATATCAATAATTTTGAATGCTATATATCTTAGATTACCCAAAATACCGACGAGTGGGATAGATGAAATTCAATCCCAGATTCTCCAACTGGATTTTCTTTATAATTTACCTTGTTACTCTTTTACATTTTGATGCAAATAGTTTATTTTACAATCAATCAACCATGAACCAATTCAATTTCCATGTGTATATACACACACACACACACACACACATATACATACATACTTAGTGAGCATTATAACTAGGAAATTCAATCGAATTCCATTCCTCGTGGGTACGACAACCCTTACTTTCAAATTATCATACTACAATTGACTTGGTACGCTTGCTATAGAATCAACAATAACTTTGAAGGTTCAAAATAAAAAATAACCTTGTGTTTGGATAGAAAAATTTGAAATTACTACAATTCATATGTTAAAATTTTAGAAGAAAGAATTTCAAATGACAAATAGGAGGATTTTTTTTTTACAAATAGGAGAATTTCAACATTTCTCTTTTATGTTCAAAACTTTTTAGATTGTCATTGTCAATTACTCTCATTTTAACAATTCACTCAACATTGTCTATTACAATTTTGATAATTCTAAAATTCTCCATCCAAACACAAGGTAATAGAATTTTGATAAAAAAAGTTGAAGAATTTGTTGCCCGTGAACTAGGGTTTAAAGAGAGCAAAAAATTGGGATTTTTTAAATTTTAGGTGAAATTTAATATTTTAATTCATGAGTTTTGAATTTAAAAATAGGGTTAAATATGTTTTTGGTCCCTCAAAAAATTTTGTTAGTTTTGCGTCCTCCCAAAATTTTTTTTTTGCAATTAGTCCCTCCCTTCAATTGGCACGTGCCAGGTGCTGATCTGGCACGATTTTCTGGCGGTTGAAAACCGTCACAAATTACCCATTGTTTCTCCTTGTCTCCAGCTTCCTCTTCTCCCCTCCCCTACACTCTCACCACCACCAAATCACAGTGTCTCGTTCCTACACTCCAGAAGGCTTGCTCAAGGACATGTTAAGCGAGTTTTACAAAGAAAATAACGAGTCTCTTCCTCAGGATATTCTCAACATGGATCGAAAGTCATTGATTGATCAAGTGAGAAACTACTTGCAGCAAAATAGGTACATTGTTGTGTTTGATGATGTATGGAACCAAAGCTTTTTGGATGGGATTGAACATGTTGTACTTGATAATAAGAATGGAAGTAGGATATTGATCACTACCAGGAACATGGAGGTTGCGGTGTTATCTAGGAAAAAATCTATTGTGGAAGTACATTTGAATGGGAAAGGTTTAATAGAAATCTCAGTTCATTTATTAATTTCAAATATTAAAATACACATGATAAAAAACAGAGAGTACATTCCTTCATCCTTCGTATATTGATCTTGATGCAAATATTATTAAAATTGCATGCCAAAATGCGAACTACCTACAACATGAAAAAAGTGCAGAGTGGGGAGAAGAATATAAACACGTGATAAGGAAATACAATTATTAAACATTTAAATTTATTCTAATTGCAATATGAACTATGAGTATTTTCTTTAATAGTTGGAGGTGGGTTTTTTCTGCAATAAAGATTGGTTTTCCACGCTGTTATGATCCAGTTCCATTATACTACTATTTCAGAAAACTAGATGTAGGACAGTGTTTGCCTTTTACAGGAAGAATCAAGCAGCAGTACACAAAAACCTATAACTGGGGAAATGATCCAAACCCATTTTAGTGACCTAATGATTGAGCTCTACATCCAAAGGTCCTACAAAGTTACACTGCATTACAAAGACCAGCCTGATATGCAAACATGGTCGAAAAAAACGGTACAAGTTTTATGTATGAATGTAACAATAACAACACAAATACTTCAGAAGCATTGCATTACAGTTGCATCATTATCCAATAAAATTATTGTTTAAGCTCAACCTACAAAAGCTTAGAAAACCAAAATTGTCTTTCTGTTTAAAATTAGATATTTGATCAAATTATTATTTTTCATCGTTAATTATATCAGTAAACAGAGTGCAATCAATTCATGATCCAAGAATGATAATCTGGTAAGCTCCATCTAATCCGCTTTGAAATTGTGTTCACTGCTAGGAAGCCTACTTTCTTAATAAAAATACAGGCTCAAGGAGGAATTAGAACCACATTTAATATAGATTACAATCATTTACGATTATCCCTTTCTCCAATTACCTCGTGTTCCTTCAGTTTCTTGTATAGTGCTGCAAAGTTTTCCTGAGAATCATATTGACCAGAATGGTAGAAACATCTTTTAAGAAGGCTTGCTGGAATTGCCATTACAATCATATTAATTACTATAAGCATTGCTTTTTTTTCTGCATAGATGGATTATCAGGAGGCAAAATGATCCTGGGGAACTTGAGGAGCGCAAGCTTAGTGAAGCTAAAACACAGGGTCGTCGTGAGTTCATGGCTGAAATGGAAACCTTGGGCAAGGTGAAGCATCAAAACCTTGTTGCATTGCTTGGATATTGCTCATTGGGTGAAGAGAAACTCCTTGTTTATGAATACATGGTAAATGGGAGCTTAGATCTTTGGTTGAGAAAGAGAACTGGGGCCTTGAAGAGAAACTCTGCTTATGCTTGGAGTAACATGGAGGGAAATCATGCTGCAGCAGTGGGTGGGTTGTTGGTGGTGGTGAGAGTGTAGGGGAGGGGAGAAGAGGAAGCTGGAGACAAGGATAAACAATGGTTAATTTTGTGGCGGTTTTCAACCGCCAGAAATCGTGTCAGATCAACACGTAGCATATGCCAATTGAAGGGAGGGACTAATTGCAAAAAAAAAAATTTTGAGAGGACGCAAAACTAACGAAAAATTTTTGAGGGACCAAAAGCAAAAACCAGGTATTTTACACGGACTAAAAACATATTTAACCCTTAAAAATATCTAAAATGATTTGATCAACTCAATTTATGAAAACAATAGCTAGAAAGTGGGAATTTGAATGTTTTAGTTAGAAAATAATTGATGGAGAGACCAAATTTACTCAATTATACTTTTGATCCATTTAGTTTGGACCATGTAGAATTTTGATCTCTTGAGTTTGATTTAGCAAATTAAATCCATCTACTTTGAAAACTAAGCAAACCCAGTCCCTTTCTTTAAGTATTTTACTTAAAATCCTTAAATTATCATTTTTAATCAAAATACTTAGGGGGCTATGATATACTTGAGATATATATGAATATTTTTGATGGTTCAAGAGTTAAAAAATGAATTTTGATAAATTTGAAGGACTCCGTAGGTTATGGGATTAGGGTTTAAAGAGAGCAAATGTTTGGGTCTTTTTGATTTTTAATCAGTAAGTTTTGAGTTCAAGAAGATTTAAAATGATCTAACCAATTCAATTTGTGAATATGTTGAAGTGAGAATTTGGAAGTTTCAAATAAAAAACAATTGATGGAGGAACCAATTTTTTTTTTAATTTTAAAAGTAGAGAAACTTAATTTATTTGGAAAAAACTTGAAGAACCAAAGTTACGTATGGTCGAAATTAGAGGGAAAAATAATCAGGTCTACTTTTAGAGAAATGATATTTGTACAATAAAGACTGGGATAGAAATAAAAGAGAGAAAAGTGTGAGATGTGATAGGTGATGTGTTGAAGAAAATAAAGAGAAAAAATGTGTTATGTGAGGAAAGTTAAACTCACAACAGTGAAAGTTATACCAAGTATTACACTATTGATAACTTTTAAATTGAATGTAAATTTTATTAATCCAACCGTTGAATTATAGTCATTTATTATCGAGATTATTTGTGTCAATTTTCGTTAAATTTTAACACTAATAACTTAATAATCAATTTGTTCTTATTTTCATATATTTTAAAAGTATATATGATGTTAACCTTGATACTTGAAGATGCATCAAAACATTTTAGACCAGTTAAAAATTTATAATTATGATTTATATGATAATAACTTTCAATTTAATAGTGGATTTTAAAATACAATTATATATTTAAAAAAAGTTATTCCAAATATTAACACTTAATGTAACTCACAGTGGTGTTGATAAAAATACACGTTCTTACACAATATGATTGACCTTTGATGTAGTCAATCATTTTATTAGAATTAATTTCATTTGAAAAATTATATTTGTACTTTTAATGAGTTAATTTATACAATAATGTGAGATATAAAAATAGAAAAGAGAGAAATATAGACATGAATTTAATTTATGAACAGTGAATCTCTATTTTTGTCTTTCTTATTTAATTCTAGTTGATTTGGCTTGATTTTATTTTTACAACGGGAATTTCACGGTCACCCAACTTGTGTTTTGGTAAACCCAATCTTAAGTTAAATTAATTACACTTTGTCTGATTTAGTTTTGATTTAAGTTAATTTATTAAAAAATTATAAAAATCACATAAATAAATCTGGACTACAATTTAGCGGTAT
Source organism: Sesbania bispinosa (assembly GCA_026901365.1). Classification (NCBI taxonomy): domain Eukaryota; kingdom Viridiplantae; phylum Streptophyta; class Magnoliopsida; order Fabales; family Fabaceae; genus Sesbania; species Sesbania bispinosa. The sequence continues at coordinate 81,299 of QLOH01001067.1, forward strand.
AGTTTTTTTGTGTAATGATTTTTTTTTTTTGACGCTGCACTCTCTGCGGCCGCTTTAGCCACATAATAGTTAGGAAATAGCCATCAATATTAACTACGGAATGATGACGTAACTATTGCCTAGCTATTCGGTAGTTTATTCTACTGCAGCCTCCTACAACACTGCATAGGACCCAGATTTTTTTTATATGTATAATCTGTCTCATAAACAATCATAATGAGTTTGGACAAAACCATTGTAATTTTTAGCAACAACTTGTTGTGTGCTCAAAATATGTATAATAACAAATTAGAATAATTTGTTCTATAGAAAATAAGCTAGATGAAATGCAATTATAAATTCAATGATTCACAAATTTTAGCAATATTAAAACATTTTCCTTTACTATATTTCTAAGAATTAAGTTACATTCGGTATTTAAGAAATAGACAATCCGAACCCTACACAGTATCATTTAAATCTGATCTAAATGAGTAATGAGTGCAAGTAACGAAAGCACGATGCATGACGGAGAGATCTTATCCGATGGAACTAAAGTCTATAGACACGTGTCAGCTCAGGGGAAATGCACAGATGAGTAACCAATAAAAAATTAGAAGAAAAAATAAAAACGAAAAAAAGAAAATATAAACAGGAAACAAACAAAAGAGTCAGAGTGAACACTGCAAACGTTCATCATTCAATTTGGATCGGAGTTCCTGCAAAAGCAAAGTTACCTGTTCAAGTCTTCTTTCACCATTCAAATCCAGAAAGGCTTTCAACCAAATACCCACATTCAACATTATTGAATTGAATTATTATCACTTCAATTCAAATCCGTAACAATATGGTTGTTTTGACCAATTCTCTTTGCAATAACTTAAAAAGAAGAATAAATAAGGTTACTATGTAGTACTTTTAGGTGCACACAAACATATTAGTATGTAGTACTACAGTATAAATAATTAAAAAAAAATTAAAATATGCTTTTAATTCCTGTAAAATGCACTCAATTTGATTATTATCCCTTTTTTTTTTTTTTATCTTGGTCCTCATCAAATAACAAACTGTTAAAACCGGTTCTTGATGCCTTAGCACTCAAAATCACTAAAACTCACCTATTCAGTAAGGATTGAAATAAAGACATTTATGGTAACTAAAATTAACGGGAATTATTTTATAGGGATTAAAAATTTATTATATGAATCAAATGTCACATTTTTTTAATTTATGAGTATCAAATTTACAATTTAAACCCCAATATTTTAACAATTTATTTTTGTGCCTAACAATTTAAAATATGCAAAACAATCCTATACAGGTAATCAGTTATAGATTAGCCAATCAATAGCAAATTAGTTAGAGTTTATCTATAAATTTATTACAAATATGCACATTTTATAAATTTTACAAAACAAAATACACTTTTTTTTAAATATTAAGGACTAAATAATACATGAATGATGACCTAAACTTTAGATTACTAATTTGTATTTTTCTCGATTAATAACTAACATACCTAATAACAAATCCATCATAGTACAATATTAATGTTTATAAGAAGGCATACGTTTAAATCTTAGAGCCATCGTTTTAATTAAGAAGTTTTTATCTGATTACCACCCACGATTTAAGAATTAACTTCACAACTATATTTATGAAAAATTCAGTGAAAGACCAAAAGATTAATAGTGTTGCTTATATAGGTATTTAAATCAACAAAAATGTATAGAAAATCATATTTTAGGAATACACATATTTTTAATATAATCCAACGTAATACTATATATGTCAACTATTAATTTAAATATTTCTAAACAAGCTTATTATTGAGTGAGTGACAATCAAGTCAAGTTGTTGTGCTAACATTCACTACTTTATGGTTGGGGGCTAAATAGTTATGTTGGCTATTCATGCGCTTACAATTACCTAACCCAAAATATAAATCTTACCATAGGGAAATAAAAGTACAGTGTAATATACTGGTATATTCCAAAATAGTAATGTTAAATAAATTAAAGGTATCAGAATAAAAAAAATTGACCAATATTAATAAGAGAAATGTTATTTGTACAATAATATGATATACAACAATGAGAGAGATAGAGATAAAAAAGAGAAAAGAGAGAAATGTAAGATACGATGGATGATGTGATTGAGAGATATAGAGAGAAAAAATGTGTTGTATAAGTTGTTGTATGATTTTTGGTGTATGAATAAATTATCTCTGTTAATAATGTTTTGAATAATTAAAATAAAAAAAAATGAATTCATTTCTAATAATTCAATCACCAAATGTCAAATGTGTGTTAGTCCCATCGAAAGAGATTCAATTCCAACATGTGATAATGGCTCGTGTTCACTTTTAAACATGAAATTAGTCTCTCTCATCTATTGGTAAAGAGAATAGGTTATAAAAAAACAATTTTAATCATTAAATTTTTGTGATAATTAATATACATAATAAAATCGCTGATAAAATCTTAATCAAAGTGGAAACATTTTTTAAAAAAGGAAAATTTAGTTAAGGGAAATGAATACATTTTATATTGTGATACAATAAAGCAAAATTTACCATTTTAAAATGGTCACGAATTTGGAAATGAATCTTTTATATTAAATTGTTTTAATGAAATTTTTCTTATATAATATTATAAAAAATAAATATAATTTTTTGCATAATTTAATTAGTTGAAAATCTGCGTTAAAAGAGTGATAACGGTGTAAGTGGAATTAAGATCCAGTTAGAGGCTACTTAATCTAATAAAATGAATGAGCTGGATCCACTCTTTCAGGAGAAAGACCCAACCTTCAAAATATATAATATTCAAAACTTCAAAATAATTACACAAACCCAGCAAACATATTAATATTGTTAATTTTTATATTCATATTCATAATAATATATAAATGGAAACTAATTAAACACGCCAGAAACTCAGCATCAGCGTGCCACAGTAAAGGACTTCATCTTCAGAATCAGACCCACAATCAATTTATTTTTTTATATATAAATAAATATATATAATATTATCTGCTGCAAAAAAATTCGATTACCCATTTCTCTGTTTCTTCTACTAAGCTCCATAAACATCCTCGGTCTTTCACTTCCATCCATGCTAGTTTTAACTATGTGAAATAACAGTGTTAGTGTTGTGTTTCATGTTCTGTCTGTGTTGTGTTTGTTGTCTACTGTTTGGATTTCTGAACCATGAATCTCAAAGCCTCCATGTCAACGGCAAGTTCAAGTTCTTCTCTCAAGTCCGGCGACGGCGTCTCCGACCAGTTTCCGGCGGGTCTCCGGGTACTGGTGGTGGATGATGACCCCACTTGCCTTATGATCCTTGAGAGGATGCTCCGTGCTTGCCTCTATGAAGGTGGTCAATCACTTTCTTTCGAAACTAGCTTCTTTCTCTTTCTTCCTCTTTGTTTTTCTCATCCCCATCATGAATTAGTGACAAAAAACGCAACTTTACCTCTTTTCCCAACGTTTTGTGCATACAGATACTACTTGGCAATCCCCTCTTGTCTCTTGTTATTGAGTTTGCATCCATGGCTACTTTAATAATTTCAGATTCTTGCAACTATCTTTCTTTTGAAGTTTACTTTTTGATGCTTTTGATATGGTTTAACATGGCACAAGGTGATGTTGTTTCTTTTCACCTTATGATGCCAGATTTGTTTGTGAATTGCTTTTTGCAATTTATTCCAAAGTAAAGTTTCAGGCATGAATATATGTCAGATTTGTTCTTCATTTGATTCTGTTTGCTTGTTGGGTCCATTTCAGTTACAAAATGCAAGCGAGCAGAGGTTGCATTGTCTCTTCTGAGAGAAAACAAAAATGGCTTTGATATAGTTCTAAGTGATGTTCATATGCCAGACATGGATGGATTTAAACTTTTAGAGCATATTGGGTTGGAGATGGACCTTCCGGTTATAAGTAATTTTTTTTTTTATCAGTTTGGATCAATTGATAGAAACTGCATTAGCATGGATTTTTGACAAATTGTGTGTGAATGATATTTACAGTGATGTCAGCTGATGATGGGAAGAATGTGGTAATGAAGGGTGTGACACATGGTGCTTGTGATTACCTGATTAAACCTGTGCGTATTGAGGCTTTGAAGAATATATGGCAGCATGTGGTTCGGAAGAGAAAGAGTGGGTGGAAAGATCTGGAGCAATCAGGTGGCACAGAAGAAGGAGATCGACAGCAAAAGGCATTTGATGATGCAGATTACTCATCCTCAGCGAATGAAGGTAAAAGCAACTCAAAAAAGAGGAGGGATATTGAGGATGAAGATGGAGAGGACAGGGAGGATACTTCCTCGTTAAAGAAGCCGCGGGTTGTTTGGTCTGTTGAGCTTCATCAACAGTTCATGGCTGCTGTGAATCAACTAGGAATTGATAGTATGTGTCCCTCCATCCAATCACCTCCTTGCAAAAATGTTATTTTTTTTTTTATCTTTGTTGCTTTCCCTTGCAGTCTTATCTAGAATTGCAAACAATGCCTCATGGTACTTTGGATACATAATCCTTGGCATTCTACATGTCTAATGTTATATGAAAGCCTCAAATGAACATTTTTTTTTTCCTACTATCGCCTTCAGTATTCAGTTGCAATATTTGGGATAACCCCATCTAGGCTTTCCAGATTGTTCCCAAATAGACAAATCAGTTTTCCAAGTATATATTAAACAGTAATTTTAATACATAATTAAGATTAAGATTCCATATTGTTTTTATCTCTATATTAGCGATTTTTTTCCCCACAAAGTCTTGTATATTAATAATTATGATGATCTCTTCTTGTTTGATTCAGTAAAGATTTATTTAAAATGTAAAGATCTCATCTTATTTTTTCAAATTTGATATTTATATACAGAGGCTGTTCCTAAAAAGATTCTGGAATTGATGAATGTTCCTGGGCTCACTAGAGAAAATGTTGCTAGTCACCTCCAGGTATGATACTATAATGCCATGTGTTACATGTAGTTTAGGAGAGACTAAGGAATTAATGCTATCCATACTTCTCTCTTTGTTTGTGTCATCTATGCTATTATTTGAAGGAGCTAACTCATTTTTCATCTGGATTTTGGTACAGAAATACCGTTTGTATCTTCGAAGGGTGAGTGGAGTTTCCCAGCAGCAGAGCAACTTTAATAACTCCTTCATCAGCTCACAAGATTCAACATTTGGGGCAACTTCAATAAATGGAATAGATCTTCAAACTCTTCCAGTTTCTGGGCAGCTCCAAGCACAAAGTCTAGCCAAGCTTCAAGCAGCAGGACTTGGCAGGTCACTTGCAAAAGCAGGTATTCCCATGCCTCTAGTTGAGCAAAAGAACCTTTTCAGTTTTGAGAACTCAAAATTAAGATTTGGAGAAGGGCAACTGCAAAATTTGAGCAGCAGTAAACCAATGAACTTTCTTCATGGAATCCCTACCAACATGGAGCCAAAGCAGTTTGCCAATTTGCACCAGTCTACCCAATCCCTTGGAAACTTTAATATGCGATTCAATGCTTCTGCTGTGCAGAGAAACCCCTTGTTGATGCAGATATCTCAGTCTCAACCAAGAGGTCAGATGCTAAGTGAAAATAGTGGTTCTCATGTTAATAGGTTTTCATCATCTTTGGTGCAGCCTACAGGACCAAATGGAATATCTAATGGTTTTCTAGGTAATGGGATTGCTGATACCAGCAACATATCTGCTGCCTATAATCCAGTTCCACAAAGGTCTTCATTGTTGAGTTTTCCCATGAATCAAACCACTGAAATGCCAGTGAGTAGTTTCCCTCTTAGAAGCACTCCAGGCATATCCAGTATCACTACAAAAGGCATGTTTCATGAGGAAGTAGGTACTTCAGGAATTAAAGGATCTAGTGGATTTGCTCCAAGTTATGATATTTTTAATGAACTCCATCAGAAATCCCATGATTGGGACTTACCAAACACTGGCCTGACCTATGATGCTTCTCAGCATGCAAATCCTTTACAAACTAACATTGATGACTCACCATCAACTTTAGTCCATCAAGGCTTTTCCTCTATCCAACAAACTGGACAAAATAGAGATGCTACTTTGATTGGAAAAGCTATGATCTCAATAGGTGAAGGCATGAATCAAGGTAATCTCCAAAATGCCAGTCAAGACCTCAATTCGCTTCTTGTTGACAATTCAGTAAGGATTAAGGCTGAAAGTAATCCTGATCCAAGCTCCCAGATTAACCTCTTCTCTGAGCAATATGGACAGGAGGATCTTATGAGTGCACTTCTGAAACAGGTTAGTCCTTCATTCCTTTCTGTAGACCTTAAATATTTAAATGTTTCCTTATAGTTTTCCTTTATAAACAAATCAAGTTCTTCTGTATTTCTGGCAGCAAGAAGGCATTGGACCAGTTGAAAATGAGTTTGACTTCGATGGATATTCCATAGACAACATTCCAGTTTAGAACAGATCCTGTCAGTACTCTTTCTTAATTGCAATCGCCAATGTAAATAGTTGGTGTTCCACATGAACCTAATCATTCTGCAATTAGCTAGTTTGGTTCTGAGTTTGAATTGTTCAACAAATGTTGGAATTTTAGTTGATGTGAAAAATTCAGGCTTAGGGGAGTAGTGTACAATGATGATTTAGTCTGGATGCTCAAGACCATTCAAGTAATCAATCGAGATGAATAACTACAGTCTACATACTTCAACTGCATGTATGCAAAATGCATATTTGCAATTTTTGACTGCTTTTGATAGCAAAAGTCATGGCAAGCTTGGTTTAGGGAAGAACTGCAGAAGCAAGGTTTTGATACATCTGCAGACTCTAGGAGCAGTTTAACTTTAATAACGAATTATGATTTTTTCTCCTTTGTTTCTATTTTCCTATTTATTTTCTTCAAATGAAGCTAATGACTGCAGTAAGCATGTAAATATTGAATTTGGTTGCTCAAGAGTTAAGACATTCAGTCTAGCCCTTCTTTTCTGGTTGTTTCTGTACATGGATATTACTTGTTTTGTTATGTTTGAGCTGCACTTGATCTGCTCTGTTCAGTTTTCATTATGATATGCATTCCATGCACACGTTTCATGATTGTGTTAGATTGCTGACAACCAATGACGTAATAATAAATGTTATATATAGAAAGAACACGTTTTATGTATGAAAATCTTTTGATGGATGCCAACGAGCTTGTAGCCTGATATCTATTAACATAGACATTTGAAAAAATTATTGAAATTACAGGACTTAATAGAGTAATTGTTTTAAAATATAATCTTCAAAGGAGAAAACTCAAAATGAGAAAAATAATAAATTTAAAATAACAAAAAATATATTTCTATCATCCAATACAATTTTACAATCTTCTGTACTAATATTGTGGAAAGAATCAAACAAAATGAGCAGGATTTGCCACAACATGGTGTTTGACGCTGAGTTTCTTTGATGATGTGACTATATTAATCCTGTCTCAGAACCATAACCAATCATCCTCCAAAATCAAACAATGTCACTATTGCCACATCAAGATGATTGACAACAGTATTAGGAATGCTGTAGTAGCCAAGGAAAACTCTTTCCTCAAACCACTGCTTGGATGCACTGAAGGAAGAGAGCATTCCTCCCCATTGAAGAACACTTTACTGGGAAACCCATCACCACCAGCCACATTGATTCCAGGAGTAACTTTTTTGGTGAAGGAGATTACTGATTGTTGTTTCCCAGGCACCCTAGGATCTCTCCGAGGGTTAGATCCATTTTTTTCTGCTACAAGAAAATTCAATCCTGGATTACCTTGCATGAATATTGTATTGTTTATACTGCCTAAGGTGCTTGCATTGAATGAATACATTTCCTCAAAACCTTCTGCAGCTTTGTCCAATTGCACTGCAGCAAACCAGTCTGCAAACTCTGTCTCACCCCAGTTAAAAATTGTGATCCTTGCTGTCCAACCTTTACGGTAATCTGTATAAACATGCCAGTTTATGCTTACACCACAATTGTCACCACAAGGCATTGGGTTAGGCACTTGAAGATGTTTCAGACTAGCCCAATCAACAGCCATTTTACTTCGATTCTCAAAAGGAACAAGAAGTGCCTCTGGTGGAAGCCACATAGCTGGTGCAGCAGCACTACATGTTCTCTCTGGATTCCTGGGGCATCCACATGCACATGTGTTGCAAGGAATAACTGATTCATTGTAATAGGCTGAAAACGAGACACAACATTTAGGTGATTCACTTTTTGCCTTTGTTATGTTGCATACAACCTGCCAACTAGCAATTGCAGATATGTTTGATGGTAAGCCTGTTTGGTCAGGTGATTCAGAGGGACTAACCCGGATTGGGGTGCCACATTGGTAATCAGGGTTGAGTGTAGCACCTCTTATCTCCCAGTTATGTGGTGGTATAAGGTGGGAACGGTTAAGGTTTGGTGGCATTTTGAAAACCTGTAATTGGAACCTTGAAACAGACTTGCTGGGGTCCATTGATGGTGGCAATATAGTACCATTCCGGCAGCAAAATGGGATTTTGCCAAGGACTGAATCATTGAACCTTGTGGGAGGGAGATCAATGATGGTTGGCCTTTTTTCACAATTCAATACATTGGAAAAATCAAGTTCCTTGTAGAATGTACCTTGGGAACCAAATACACAGTCAGAAGAATCCACAACAGATGGATAAGCACCTTTCATTGTATGTATAAACTCATCATTGTCCCAGTCCCAACTTAACCTCCAGTTATCAAGACGACCAAGAGGGTTGTGGTTTGCCATTGTAACCTCTGCCCAATAATTAGAATCATAAGCTTTGATCACATCATACATAATGGTAAGATCACCATTCTGACGTGGCAGGAACTCTTCATCACTGGCGAAGTTTGTTTTGAAATTGGGATCACTTGTACAACAGACATGAGTCTCATTGTTCCCTAAAGAGTAAAGACCATCCATCATCCATCATAAGTAAACATGATCCTCAATTCATACACAGCACATAAAGCCAAAATCAAACTAATAAAGTGTGTGTTGGGTGTGTTTCAATCGTGAATTCTAACAGGTAAATCAAACACACCATAAATAGCAGGAATAATTTTTGTAAATACTTTCTCATGTGTACTAACTATATATATTACCATGTGACTATATTAATACTTTTTTCATTTGACTTAATTAAATTAAGTAAATATCTAAAGAGAAGCATAAGAGAGGAATAGGAATGAAGCACAGGAGAAGGTACCTTGACGAGTGGGTTGACCACACACGAAACCATCGTTAGCGAGGCTTATGTTGGAAGGCAATGGCACGTTGGGAGGCGCCACTCCAAACAGGGTCCCTAACAGTTCCACCCGAACCTGCATCTGACTCAGATCCCCTGCAGTTGCCGCTGCAGTCTTGAGATCGGTCACGGTGGAACCAGCGAAAACGGTTCCGTTTCCGACGGCACCGGGGATGCTCGTGCCGTCGGCGAGCACGGCGTTGGACGCAGACACTAACCACTCGTTGTGCTGAAATCCCACGAACACTCTCCAAGACTTTAGCTCCTCCAGTCCGTTGTTGAGAACTGTCAGCCTCGACTCGAACCGGTACGGTTGCTGCGCCGGGTCGGATATGTTCGGCGGCAGCCGCCCGCCGCCGGTGTAGGCGTAGGAGAGGAATATTCCGTTGCAGGAATCGGCGGTTTGCGGCTGAGACATCGACGGCGCTGCGGCGAAGATGGATAAGACGGCGACGGTGAAGAAGAAGAAGCAGCAACAAGTATGCACGTGCGAGGCCATGGCCATGTACGGTTAGAGAAGAGTTATTTGAAAACAAAGTAATTCATCATATGTATGTGAACTTGTGCTTTAAACATGATGGTATGAGTATGACTATGAATATTATTTAAAGGTTTTGGTGTGTTTGAGTGATTCAAAATAGAGAAGAGAAGATGATGCTGTGTAAAACTTGAAAGTGTGACCGTCTCTACTTGCTTATGAATTGAATTGCTAAATAAATGGCCCTTTGGAATGGTCCCATGGGGGCAGGTTTTATTTTAGTTTTGACCGTTTTGTTTGTTTGTTGCTGATCATAACATAACCATATATACATTAAAGTTTGGATATAGCTAGCTAGAGACATGGTCAAGGGACAAGGATAGTTATTCCAAATGGCCAATTAAGTTGAAATTGAAATGGTATTTGAGAGTAGGTTGGATTTTTCGTTTACGGATTGTTAAATGGGTGACTTGGTACAGACAGAAGGAGAAAGGGTGTTTATTGCGTGCCATATTATTCATGCGAAGCGAAACAGACGAAATATATCGTCCAAACTCTTCTTCTCAGGGCGAAAATCCGCCGCTTCTGTTGTGGACAGATGCTAACGTACGTTTTCCTATCACTTTTCATATGCTTGTTAAATCATGTCACTCTTTGGATTGGTATACGATCAGCCCTATTGAGGTTAAGTTTGATTTTTTTGAGTGGGAGGTTAAGTGTTGATTATATTTTCTATTTTTTTTAATTAAAAGCATAGATAATTAGATATTAGTAGTAATAGATTTTACTCACTCCATTTCAATTTAATAAACGTGTAAGGCCATGCATGCACATAAATAATAGTTTTAGCAAATATTGTTAACTAATTTTTTATTATATCACTTATCTTTCCATATTAATATTAAGTATTCTCTTTGTTCCTTTTTATCTTTCCCAAATTCACAATTTTGAGATTTTTTTTTTCTTATTTGTCATTTTAAAAGTTAAAAGAAACATTAATTACTTTTTTTTCTCTAAATATATCATCTATGTACTTTAAAACAAATGAGAATAATAACTAAAAAGAAATTAATTATGTAGAGAGGTAAATGGAGTATATAACAATTTTAATACAGAAGAAAACATTGAGTACATTTCTTAATTTTTATCTTACTCTTAAAAAAATATTATAGAGTGACAATAAATATAAAAATATTAAAATGATACTCAAGTAGTATTTTTTTTTCTGCATTAGTTGTTATGTGGATTTTTTTTTACAAATTTTGTGCCCTCGTCATAAGATAAAAAAACTTTGTTGAAAAGCTCCACAAAAAAGTCAATAGTCCCATTTTCGTTTTTGGTTGATACAATAGTCTATAGCCCAAAATGTTCCTAGTAAAAAGAGAAAGTGAATTCCCGAGAGATCTTCGACCAAAAAAAAAAATATTCCCGAGAGATCAGGGCATCAGGCTATAGATCTATAGCCCAAAATATTCCTGGTTAAAAACAAAACCAACCCTGAGAAGGCCCATGCTATCTGCACCCCTTTTTCATAAATATTACACCACCCCTTTCCTAGAAAGTCCATTTTTTCTCCTCTTTCCCTACCAACTTTTTTTTTTAAAAAAATCGTCTTCTAAATTCTAATTCCCTGCAAAAGCATGGACGGATTCAAGAGTGGCAAGCATGGGTCTTGGCCCCCCTCCCCTATTCTATTATAGTACATATTACTTACAAAAAAATAAAATATCATTAATATACATGTAATAAATGAAAAAAGTTAAATAAAATAAGTGTGATACATTTAATTTTTGTAACATAAATGTACTATATATAACTTAAATAAAGGATATAATGAATTTGATTAATATTTAATATCTATTATTAAAAAAAATCCTGATCCTCCTTCGTATGAATTCTAGATCCGTCCTTATACAGAAGGGCTACACTTGTAACTAGAGCTGAATGTACCACGTATCTTCTAGTATGCAATAGTGTTAAAAGTGTATTTGATTTATCATTTAACATCCCTAAATTATAATTTGAAAATGTATGTTTAGATCAATCTATTAAGATTCATGTTTTTTTATGTAATACATACGTAAGTTTAAATTGGTGTAAACGGAATTCCAAATATCCTTCCTATATACGTGTACATGCATGATAACATGTTAATTTTCCCATGCATCTTGCAATTTCTAGCCTCTTCAAATATAAATTGAAAATACTATAAAACTAACCAAACAAGGTAAAAAAAAAGAAAAAAGAAAGTGTGGAAAACATGTATTTTGGATATTGAATGATGCAATGTGATGAGGTTCACAAATTTTCTCGCCCTGTCAGAGCAAATAATGGCCCACGTTGTTTGTTGAAATTGAAAGCCCATTATCCAGTGTTCCCATGATCCTCTCCATGCTGTACTGCCTTCAGTATTTATACTACTAAGTCTAAAACAACATCTCAATTCGTATCCCAAAAGGTGTGAACTGAACACCCAGAAAGATATTGCCTAGCCAGCAAAAGCATCATGTTTGATCTCTGCTTCTCTCTCTCACACACACGCACAGATAGATATATTCTATTCCTCCTTTTTTTAAACTCTTGCAAGCTAGCCGTACTAAACCATGAACTAATTAGTTGAGTTAGGCCTTGAATTGAGTTGAGTCATTGTGGAAATGGCACGTGGGATGAGAATAACGTGCACTGGAAAATTCAGTTGGAGAAATGATATGAGGGGTCCACGAATTATTTTGGGTGAAGACTGAGGAGCTTAATTTGGCATCTTTCATCCAATAGGCTAGTGCTCATGACCCACCTGCGTGCTCAGATTTGTCTTTCCTAATTCATTTTACATACTTAAGCAATACAGTATTATCTTAATCAGTCATTAATTAATTGATAGTTTCCAAACAGTCATATACCCTCTTGTTGAAAGAAAGAAAAAAAGTCATTTTTTCCCGTTATTGGTATAGAAAGTTTGTGACTTAGACATTTGATGAGGTCAACATCGATCCTTCATAACTTCACATTTAATACGGACCCTGCTCCCATTGATGTGTGTATGTAGAAAAAGTGTAATTAATATGATCTTCCTCTTGTACCGTAAAAAATTAGTAAAATGAATAACGGCATTGCTTATTATTATGAAAATGATTCTAGATGAAGTATATCTTCTTTTTTTTTTTCAAGCTATATATCTAGAGCTAGCCAATTACTTGTTCAATTTAGGGATTAACTAATTAATCATATAAAAAGGCAGAGTTGAGTTAAGATGATAAATGGATCAATTATAATCCGAGGTCAAGGAGACAGCATTCTGCTCTGTTCAGACATGATGAATATTCAAGCGACCTTTTCAAAGTAAAATTTTGCATTACATGTTTATATGTTCTTCAAGTGAAGAAAATGAACTGGCCCAGATATATTCTTTCTATTCGAATGTTCTGTACATTACATGGTTCCCATCGGAGTGACCCCAAAGGGAAATATTAGGATTAACGAAAATTTGCGACATATTTCGCCAAGCAAAAACATGAAAAAGAACGCTTAGAAAGTAAAAAAAAAAAGGTGTATATTATTACCTCAAAAAAGGGTAGAAATTCCCTGGGACAAGGACGTCCATTGAAAATTTGAAAAAGCAAAAGCAATTGAAAATTTGAACAATGCATTGCATTTCCACACTGGGTAGCTAGGATTAAAGCTCAGCTTAGGAGCGCAATCCCAAGAATATGCTGAAGAGTGAACCCTAAAAAAATACCCCTTGAATATTTTTTTCATCAAATTAAATTTAATATTTTTTTTAATTTTTTAATTTGTATATAAGTTTTATTTAATTTTAGTTCTTATATTTAACAAAATATAATGTGTTTTTAATTGCTTATTAGAAACTAAATATATATTTTTTAAATTAAAATAAATAAAATTTAATAAAGAAAAAGCATAATTTTTTTTAAATAAAATGCTCAGGGGCCTTCTTTGGTTGATCTCAAAATGAGAGTTTCCCTTCAATCATGAGTAGAGATAGGACGTGCGAACAGAATTCTCATCAGGTCGGAATATTTCATTGTGTTTGTTTTATTCCAATGTTTCTGACTATGTTGTTACTATGCTAGCTCTATTCTTCGACGTACCCTTGTGAAAGCATTTTAGGTCCAGTTGGAGCCTTCTACTATCTTGAACAAGAACAACCAAAGCGCAAGATCTCATACATATTAATGTACGACACAATGTTGATCCCTTCTTTTCTTTTCATTCTTTTTGAGAGGATATATTATCATGAATGATCAACTCACTTTCTGTTAAATGATGCTAAACTCCAAATAGGACAATTTTCAGCATACTCGTTTGAAAAAAAATGTAATTTTCACAATCTATTAATTCAATGCAAATTAAGCGTGTATTATATTTTGTTGAGAAATAGTTCTAATAAACTAGAGCTATTTTTCTGAAAGAATATTGAAATTATTAACCCTTCCCCACTCCCCACCCCCACGCACATGTTAAAAAAACATTGGGTAGTGTCAAATTAGTAAATAAAAATATCAAAAGTTATGACTCAATTTTGCTAACACAGATTGATAGTGTGTTCGGAAATGCGTTTCCTCCCTATTAAACGTGCGTATTTTCTAACGCTTCCTATTGTAGCTTATGGATCCAAGGCATAAATTGACGTGATTTTAATTGTAGGTGTGGACATGTTTCTAAACGCGCACTGATGTTATGAGAAGGATTTCAGGTTAAATCATCACTAAACACACTTTTAGGGGTGATAAACCTTAATAATATTTAAGCCTTGAACAACATTATCCCTAATGATAGAGAATATCTATGGTGAAAAAAAATAGTAAATAAAAATGTAGTTAAACTATAAAAGAAAGAAGAAGAAACAAATTGCTTGATTTACGTAATTCATGGGTGGGGTATAAGACAAGGTACCAACATCTTTTCATGTTATTTCAAGAGCCATTGATTGCATGCCTAAACAGAAAAATGTTAACTAAAAATAATTTTTTTCACAAAAAATATTCTTTGGTGGTGGAGCCTACGGCGGAGACCGATGGATGAGTGAGCAACTTTATGGGTTATTTAATTATAAGGCGAACCAGCCTGGAAAGGCACCATGGACGGCTATTTGTGGGGGAAAATTGCCTTTCTAACACCGTTTGCCGTTGACAAATAGTTAATAATTTTACCACAGCCAAACTTTGGTTTGGGATTAATTGATGAATATAGAGTAGGAGTGCTTCCCTTTCTCTTTACCTTTATCACTATTGGATTATTTGTTATTTGAAAATAGTTCCAAATTCGCATCATAAGGAAACAAATGATCTCTAATTTTAACTGTAATCAGGGAATGACTGACGGATATATGGCAACAAACAAATGTGTAATTAAATGTACTTTCATTGGATGACATTAAAAAATAATTATTTTTTAATATAAATTTAATTAGTATACACGGTCAGTGTAAAAAAGTTTTACACAAATATTCAATGGTGTGTCACCACATTATTTAATGAATATAACACCTCATGTGATATTAAATTCAATTGATAAGAGATGTTTCAGTTTAACTAGAAATTCTATTCAATACGAACGTGATTGTCTACCATAAAAAATATATGTAAATTGTAAAGTTCTTTTTTCTAAAAAAAAGTAGACGTCAGCAGAAAATGTGCCATATTTAGCAAACAAATTAGTATCAATTTCAAATAACATTTGATGCCTCATTAGGAATTTTGTTATTTAAACACCCAACCTTACCTAACATGATAAATGATAATGGAGGAAGAGGGAAATTATCAAGAGGCAATAAATATATATACGCACAAAGGGACAGAAGATGCAATTTGTACACCAACAGATCCAACGCATTTCGTCCCCCAAAACAAATAAACATCCAAATGAATCCAACTTGCTTCGCATTTTGCACCTCTTCTTGCGTTTCCTTTACGTCTCTTTCTCTAGGACCATCCAAGTCTTTATTACCTTCCCTACTCCCACTATATACCCTATGATATATCCTATTCTAATGCACACCAAAATTTAACCTTATTTACCTAAGATGTTAATTTGACACACTAGCTGATTCACACTCATAATTAATTATTAGGAACTCATCACTTAACTGAAAGAAGCACGTACAATACTGTAAATTGTAAAGTAAAATAGTGAAAGCTACTTAACTTAACTGTGGCAAACAACTTAGGTTAGTTAAATTAGGCTCCACCTATATATATATATATATCCATTTTTTTCTTCTCTTAATTAACTGTGTTCAAACGTGGCTGCTTTCTGTTAAAGTAAAACGTGTCGGTGTCCTCCATTGTTTTCTGACTTCTCTTTTCATTTTCACCTTTCTTTTTTAATTTAATTAAAAATATATGAATGAATTAAACTTAAGGGTACATTTGCATTGATAAAAGGCCTCTAGCATAGCAAAGCTTCAAAAGAGAGAAAAGAGTACCCTCCACACACCTCAAATAGCAACACAACACTCTTTCCTTCCACTTTTTCTTTCTGTACAACACTTTCCACTCTCACCCTTCTTTTCTAAGTAATCAAAATCCATTTCAAGGATCCTTCATTGTGAGTGCCATCAGAAAATGGGAACACCTCACAGAACAACCACATTAGTACTACTCTGTTGTTTCATGGTGCTGCTATCTCTCACTTTGGCAGATCAGAGCATAAAAACTACCACCAAGGATGACGTGAAGTGCACACCCTGCGGCCAAGTTCCGTCGCCGCCGCCGCCCTCTCCGCCACCGCCATCCACCAGCAACTGTCCTCCGCCTCCTTCTCCACCGAGCTCCGGCGGCGGCGGCGGCAGTGGCTCATACTATTACTCCCCGCCGCCTCCTTCTGTCTATGTCTACTCATCGCCGCCGCCTCCGGCGTCCACCGGAGGAGGAATCGGCGGCATGTATTACCCTCCGCCTACGAAGGGGTACTATCCAACGCCGCCGCCGCCGAACCCAATTGTGCCTTATTTTCCTTTCTACTTCCACACCCCTCCGGCGGCGTCCACGGCGGCTCCTCCGCCGTTGAGGGGTTCAAGTTCAACGATCTGCGCAGTTACGTTGTTAACTGTTTTGCTAGCGTTGCTTTGGTAGAAGAAATTATAAGGCAGGAATTAAATAAGTGCACAAAAAATTGCAGATCTTGAAGTTTGTAGGAAAATGAAAGTGAGGTGAGTGCAGGGACAGTGTACTTATTTTTTTCCTCTCTCTGAATTTCTAATGGTAATGTAGGTTTAATTTGATCTTGCAATTTCTTGACAATTTGTAATTGTACCTAGCCTTTTGATTTTGATTAGTATGAAAAAAAACTAAAAAAAAAACTTTATTCATTTCCGTTTATTTACTTATATACTTTAGTTTGTTATTACATATGTATATAATAAGGTAAGTTTAATTATTTGGGCAAGAATATTTGAGCCTACCTAGCCAGAAGAAATAACTATGGGAAATTGTCAACCAGAAATTGAAATTGTGTCCATGTGGTTGATGAAGATAGTAATGATGGATAAGGGGGGTGACTTGGTGGAAGAATCAAAAAGTGATCATAGATAAGAGCTTAGGTAGAAAAATCATTTCCAAGTTAATTGAATTGAATCTTGAAGTGTGTGTGAGTCCACTAAACCATCTCCATCTGTTGCAAAGTTGTGTGTTAATGAGTCAATTTAATTATTGATCCGTTGGCATTCTTCTGGTTTCTGAAACTTTCATCACCATTACTTTTAACCCAAAAAAAATAAATCACCACTGCACAACAATTGTTCTGTGTAGTTTGAATAAATTACTCACCTACTTTGAGAAGGATATACATGTATTTACTTTGTCCGGACACAAATTTTGCATAAATATAAAGACAAATTTAATAACAATGATACTACAAATTAAACGTGTTGGTAAGGATGAATGCAGATTAATTTATGAAATTATAGTATTGTTTTTGTCGTGTATAATTTGGTCAGCATTATTATAGGAGGCAATCTAGAATGGTTGCCAGGCAAACCTAAGCGATAAGGGACCATGTGATGTGCAATATGCTGGACGAGTTTGATCAGATGCTCTCAGGACTAGGATACTTACTGCAACCAGCCCATCAGAAAAATCTTGTTGAGGGTGTCTCCAGTCACCATGATCTGGCAGCTCCATATTCTGACACCAATGATTCTGAGTGAATTTTTGGTCCAATCAACCGTCTGGGAATCGTTGACCAACACTCATTTTACAGTTTTTTACATTGGTTAAAATAATCTCTAAAGTTGACAATTTGTGCTACAATCACTTCATTTGAGCGATGAGGTGTAGGATCCTCTTTAGCCATCCCGCCTCTTTAGCCAATTTCAGTTTATATTATAATTAGGAAATCAAAATCCGTAGTTATTCCATAACTAAATATTGATATAAAGACAAGAGAAATCAGAGAGGATTTTTACACCAAGATTAGGTGTTTGAATTTGAAATTCGCCATTTAAAAGAATTTTATTTAACAATCATTTTCAATTCGTGAGTTAGTACCCGTTTGGTTTAAATTCTAAACCATCCGGAATCAATTCTGTAGAATTGATTTTAAATCACTTCCATCCAAAGTACTTCTTAAAGCGTGCATCATTCATCTCAACCATTCATTTCTAGAATCAATTCTACTCAACTATAAACCAAACAGACACTTAAACTCACAAACATAACTATACTTGTGGGGTAGGGGATTCTAATAAAAAAAAAACTTCATTTTGAGCAACATACATTAACTATTTAACATTATCAATTTATATATATATATTTTAAAAATAGTTATCACTTTTAATTTTTAATTTTAAAAATTATGTTAATAATTTAAAATTATAAGTTTTAATACATTATATTTTTGTATTTTATTAGATATTTTTTAACAAACCTTTTAAACGCTAGGTTATTGACACTCTTGAGTCTTGAGTCTTGAACTTTTAATTTGTATTAAATTGTCTAGTAAAAACTAAAAAAATGGATCATTTTTTAGTTTTATTCTTATCATTTATTATATTTAAAAAAAAATATTCATAAGATAAAGGATTAATAATGAAATGGTCTTATGTTTATTAAATTAATAATATATATTTAATAATTTAACAATGTATATGTATAATATCAAATTAAAGCGTAAATTATTTGAAAAGAGATAAGTAAATTATTGGTAGGTAGGGTCGCCTCTTTATGTCATTGTGTGGTTGATTTCACACTCATTTTCCTCTGTGTAGTCACGGCTGTGTTGTAGTATCAAAGTTCTACTTTTACATAACTTGCACCGAAAAAAATAGTTCTACCTTAAACTAAACTATATATGAAGATATATAACTACGTGTTGCAGCCAATTCATATGCAGCATGGCATTTTCTGATCTGTTTGGTGTTTTTATTTAGTATGTAATTAAGAAAAAAAATTATTATATTACAACATGCAACAAATGATCCTTTAATTACATGTGTTTTATTATTTTATATTCATATTTATTAAGTTATTTTGACTACTGCTTAGAATAATTTTATATAGAAAAAACTCATGCACTAAAACAAGAGTCTTCATCTGTAATTTAATTTTCTATTCTTAATTATGTATCTAAGAAAAGATTGGGAGATAAGTTTTATATTTGCTAAACCATTTAATATTAAAAAAAACTAAAAAAAAGCACATGGGATGGGATAGCTGGTAGACTGGTAGTGGCGGACCGAATTATGTAATAATGAATAATCACGTGAATGATACTAAATTATAAAATTGTTAAATATTTTAATTACTAAAATTTTCAATTAATAATTGTAATTATGTAAGGGAATAGTTACAGCTTAATGGGAGAGTGAATGGGAGTCAAAACACGTGCATGGGGTTTTGTGGATCATTTGCGTCTGGGTAATAGAGTAGATTGGAATTACCTATTGATTTTAATTATCTAATGAATAGTGATTCCATAGTTAATCCATATCTATTTAGTAGCTAAAATTGCTACAGAATACTAAATCGTTGGAGATGATTCAAATCGACGAGGAATTGAGAAATAATTTGTAACTTTTAAAATATTAAACTTTATACATTATTAAGGGTATGTTTGAGAATACATAAGGGAAGAATTAGGGATAAAATGGATTATTATTTTAAATTAATTATATATTTATTATTTGATTTACCATTACGAATTTTGGGTAATGATTGATGTTTATAAAATAGTGGTACCACTTTGTTATCACACTGCCTAGGAAACACCTCAAAAGCACAGTCCCACGATTTTGATTCTCTTTCTTTTTTTGTAAAACAGTTGTGGGATAAATGTGGTAAAATACTATTTTATGTACAGATACATTTACCCTTTGCGATTTTAACAACAGGCACTTGGCCGGAACTATCCAAAATGGGTCATAGACAATTGACTGTTTTTTTTATAACTTATACAATTGACATTTTGTGACATAGAGTCACAATTGAATGATGTATATTATCATAAACGTCATTATACAAACATTCTAGCTTTAATTTTGTTAACAACACTTATTTATTATAGGTTGTCCATTAATAATTTTTCTTTGTAATACTTTATTTATATAGGTTGTTCATAATTTAAATTCTTAATTAACTGACTCTTATAAATAACATTCTAACTTTAAAATGTAACAGCTCTAATTTCCTGTTAAGTTTTTTTAACGTTAATTCCCTATTAAGTTGATCGCTCAGGATTTTAAGTGTCTCAATTATAATTTTATGAACTCGATCTACCTTTTCTCGATCACATCCATAGAAATTGGTAGCTCAATGTATAGCAAAACTTGATTTTAATTTGTTGGATTTTTTATAATATTTATTTATTTCAAAAGTTTTATAAGAGAGTTAATAAATAAATACTTTATTTATTTTTTCAGAATATATTTTTGATTTGGTCAAAACCTACTTTTATGCTTTCTAACCCTAACTACTTTAATATATAAACCCCTTTTTTGCTCAACCTTAGATAGAGCCTTCACACTCTTTTCTTCTTTACTGAATACAATGAGTTATCCTTGGGTTCAATGGAATCTTCTTGCGAGTTCAGTGTTACCTCGTGCCTATGTCACGGGATGAACCTGTTGTATCCTGGGGGAGCATTGCAACCGGCTGATGAATCCTTAAGGACAGCGTGCTTCTCACGCGCCTCAGGTTTATTTCTTATTTTTCAGGCTGCAGGAGAGATCCGGCGACAACAATCTTAAGGATTCATTTCATTTTGATCGGAATTTACTTCTGCAATTAATCCAATTTGTGAGGGTTAGGCTTTCCAATTCATCTTAATTTTCATTGAACCCACGCGTCCACCACGGGCGCTCCCAGTTATCGGATGAGCCAAACAGAGAGACTCAGACCAAGACGTGGCGGCTCGCACGCGCTCCCACCAACCGAAGCCAACGGTGGCCGAGAGTCGGAACCGAAGCATCAGAGGAAGAGAAGTTGAGAAGAATGGAGAAGTATTTCAGGAATACTTACCGTGCCCTCCAATCAGTTCATGCAGCGCAATGCAAGCAGTCCGACGACGCTCAGAAACTGGGTGGAGGTGCTAGCTTCGCTGGGAAGTTGAGACAAGGTAAGCGGAAGCAATTGCACAATGCAAGGGTCGATACAACCTTGGCAAGAACGGAAGGGACTTGCACTGTTCGATGAAAAACTTCAATTTCATTCTAGGGACATCGCCTTTATTTGTGGGCGTGCTGGTGTTTGCACCCTTGGGGCTGTGACCGCAACACTTGGTGTTGATGACGACTTCTTGAGGTACTACTTCGTTCAGTTCGAAAAGATTTTCAGTAGAGAAGAAAAGGTATGTCTTTTTGGCTTTGAAATCATGATATTTAGGAAAGTGATAGTTTCACACAATTTTTGTTCACACAATCGAATGGATGGAATTTTGAGTCATTGATTTTTGTGAAGAGAATGTTGGATTTTGGTGGAAGTTTGATTCGTCCATCGATTTAATTATCGTTATTCTGATGTAATGATGAAATTTCCCTTTTTCCTTTCATATTGTTGTATGCGTTTTTGATTTGGGTTAAAGGTCTGATTTTGAGAACATGTCTAACTTAAGTAATATATCAATTTGAAAGCCTGGAAGGATAAATTGTGCTCTGTAGGTTTAAATATTGCGCCTTTAAATAAGCTGCACACAAAATATGGAGTGATAATTGTAGTACTGTTCCAAAGGAAAATTTCTTATTTGTCATGTTGTTACCTGAGATTCTTTGCATGCTTTAGCATTGACTGGAAATTTAGGATTGGTTTCTCCACTCTTCAGTTTTATGCTTATTTTTTTTTTCCTCCTATTAGGCATATTTGAGTTGCTAAATAACTTCCAGTGGGTGCCTTCTGTCCCTAGTCTTGTGTATCCAGCACCCTTGAAAGTGGAATGTGCTTTGTTTTGCTGTCTATTGCTTTGTTTTGAAGGGTGCATTTGCGTCAGTTTGGATTATTAATTAAGATCCTAACTTTCTTCTCTAAATTGGTGTGACTTGTGAGTAAGATTGCATTAAAAGTGTTATGTAGAAAGAAAAAAAAAATATCATCATAAGGACATACTTAGTTCTAGTGATTGAGTGCAGTGAATGGCTAGTTGGTTTTATGTGAACACCTAATTATTTGATGAGTTGTAATATTATTTGACTGAAATAGTAAACTTTAGGAACTGAGCATATTGGGATTAATTATACATCATAAGAGGGATTAAGAAATAATATTGAGGAAAAGAGAAGACGAGAGGGTCATGAATGGTGCTGATGAGAGTTAGTTTAATAAGAAACTTTTGTATGAAAGTATGCTATTAGTGTTTTATGGTGCTACATGTTTTTTGATTTCATAAAGTACTATAAAAAAAATTGGAATTGGTGCTCTGAGAGACATTATGGTTTATTATAGCTTTTGATTATATGATATTGTGTATTGATTTTTATGAGACATAGAATATATTCTTTAATCAATTTCAATTTTAACTTTTATAAAGGTTATTGGTGAAATTATGAGATTTTGAGCATTAAATGTGGGGGTTATTTTTATATGTGACATAATTTGAGGTTGAGTGTCAAGTATACATTGCATTGGGATATAGAACAAGAAATATAAATTCGCATGAATAAATTATAGGTGTTGTAATGCTTATTAAGCATATAGATAGATTTCAAAGTTCTATATTACTTTATCTTATGGTGTTATATTGTTAATTATTTTTTTGATATATGCAGAATTGATAATTTAAAATTTATAACGGGCTAGTACCCTTGAGTTTGAAAGTGATAGCTTTCATGAAATGATGGTGATGTTTATTGCTTGATGAAATTGAGATTTTGCTATGAACAATTTTGTCAAAATAGTATGTTACATGGATATATTTTTACGGGACAACAAACTCTTTGTTAATAAATTTGGTTGTTTCTAATCCTCTCAATATAATATGATATTATATTTTAGTTCGCAATGCTCCTACTTAATATTTTGCAATATGGAATTTCTATCCTCGTTGCTTTGAGAATTCTTTTATGCATGTATGAGTACAATGACTCGGGATATTTCATTTATAATGAAATATTATATTTGCTTGTACACTTTAAGGAGTACTATTGTGAACATTATTGAGAGTTATATATATTAAAAGCATGAGTTAGACAAGCTGCAATTTGGGGAGTTAATTTCATAAGGAAGTGTGATAATATTTTATCACAAAAATATTATATTAAGGAACTTCTTAGGAAGTTTTGATTACTTTGAAGTAATCTATTGAGTATCCCTTATGATATTAACGAGTAAAACTAGAGATATTATATTATCCAATTTGGGTAAGCCCAATTTATTGGGAGTGTATTACATTTTTATTAATTTATTGAAAATAAAATTGTTTGTTATGTCTGTACTCAAGAGTGATTTTGAGAAATACCATGAATTATGGTATTGTATATAATGGGTTACCACTATATTATAATGGTATAGTGATGATACTTGTATTTGATTAGATGAGATTAAATTTAATAAATTCACAAGTGAATTTATGTTTACCCTCAATGGAGGAGTTGTCGCTTGGTAGTCCAAGTAGACCTGTATAGTCTCATCTATGATGATGACCAAGTTTATTCTTAACTTGGTAAGATGTGAAAAATGGTTTGGTTAAGAAATCTTTTAGCATATATTTCTTTGTGGAAGGAACATGAGCCTTCCATATCTTGTGATTGCTATATTGAAATAGCATGATTAAATTCAATTTATAATTGAAAATTGAGACGTATACGTATACATCATTATTTCTTAAAGTAGCTACTAAATGATGGGGTTATATCCCTAATCAATGTGTGGTCAAAATAAATTTGACTAAAACATCGAGGGGAATGGGACTAAAAGCCAACTTGATACTAACAGTGATGGTAACCCAACCTTTGTGATTGGAGACCCCATGAAGAAGGTTCATATGGGTAAAAACAAGTCATCTGCTAGTCTTGGTAGCACTATTTATTTGTCCCTTCCTATGGTGTATGATGTGCTAGACTGCATACTGGAGAGGATAAGCCCAAAAGGCTTTTAATGATTCTCATATCCCTTATGGGTGGTGTATGAAGTGCAACATACACTTGATGAAATCACCTATATGAGTGTCAAGTGGGGCCGCTTGTATGAGATTAAGGCAAAATCTCTAGAGCACTCGTTAAAACCAGGCGCGCGCATGGCCTTACAGCGCAACACAGCGGTAACAGCGAGAATTGTGGGGGTATAATGTGATTGGTAAGACCTCTGGCATACACTGAAGTGTCTTGGTTCATAGGACGTGTTCCACCGATTCACTTGTATGTTACGACTTATCAGTCTAGGTCTGGTTCATAGTCCAAAAGACACCAGATTCGATGCATTTATCCCATGGCGTTAACCCAAGAAGTTTATCTTTTCAATTTTTAAAACTTTTGAAATATGTGGGGGATTGTTGGATTTTTTTATAATATTTATTTATTTCAAAAGTTTTCTAAGAGAGTTAATAAATAAATACTTTATTTATTTTTTCAGAATATATTTTTGACTTGGTCAAAACCCTTTTAGGACTTGGTCAAAACCTACTTTTATGTTTTCTAACCCTAACTACTTTAATATATAAACCCCTTTTTTGCTCGACCTTAGATAGAGCCTTCACACTCTTTTCTTTTTTACTAAATACAATGAGTTATCCTTGGGTTCAATGGAATCTTCTCGCGAGTTCAGTGTTACCCCGTGCCTATGTCACGGGATGAACCTGTTGTATCTTGGGGGAGCATCGCAACCGGCCGATGAATCCTTAAGGACAGCGTGCTTCTCACGCGCCTCAGGTTTATTTCTTATTTTTCAGGGCTGCAGGGGAGAGCCGGCGATAACATAATTAACTGGTCTTAACACATAATCTGGGTAGAAGAGACGCTAACTTGTATTGCTTTCCTGGTATCATTGGACATTTTTTTCAGGATCTAAGTAATAAAATTATTGAACTTCCCGTTAAAACAAATCTCTTTCACTAAACTCTTAATAAAGAAAAAAAAACTACATATCATCTCTGGATGGGTAGAATAGAACTAGGGACACATGCTGGAGCGATTAGCTGGAAGGCACGTTAAGTTAATAAGGCTTATGAATTTATGATATATATTGATATGATCAAAAGGGGTCCTACTTTAATTTGTTGCGAAACTTGCAATTGGCATCCATCTCAATTCTCAAACTCACCTCTTCTCCGGCATCGTGTTTCCAATCCAACACACATATATAAGTACTAATATCTCTTATTATTATTACAATTATTTCTTCTGAATTTTCTCTCACCATTTGAAAGGGTTTGGACGGCTTCATGAATGTATGATTCTCACAAAACAAATACAGTTTAAAAAAATACAAACATGTTCGTGGTATGCTTTAACTATATATGATTACTTAATAATAGATTTGTTATTTTGATTAAAAATAATGAATGTTTTATTAATATGGATAAATTAGTAATATATCTGAAACTATGTTCATCTTTTTTTTTTAATTTCCTAATATTTTCTTCTTGCAACTTGCAAAAAAAGAAAGGAAAGCACATAACATTTTTCTTTGGGGTAAAAAAGAAAGCACATAACGTTTTTTTTTTTTTGTCGAAAGCACACAATGTTTTTTATTTGGTCGAAAGCACACAATGGTTTTTTTTTGGTCGAGAAAAGCACACAACGTTAATCACAACTTGCAATAACTATAAATTTGTTTCTGAAAATGGACTCAAACTTGGGCTTATCACTTATGCCTCCAAACCCTTTCGGCCCATGAGAAATTTTGCTATAAAGAGAAAATGAAAATTAAGCTGGCCAAAAAAAAATTAGAAACACGTAGATTATTTTTTGGCCGATCATAAGAAACCTTTTGATCAAAAAGCATTTTTTATTTTTGTTCTTAATTTATCTCTCCCAAACATGCAAGAAGGCTTTTATATTTCAAATATATTTTTATCTTATCTTATTATTGCATTATGTAGCCTCTTTGTAGATAAACACTTTAATATTAACATTTTTCAAAAACTTCTTTAGTTTTCACTTTTTATCATTTTGCTATCATCGTCTTCTATATGAACTCATTGCAACGTGCCTCATGAGAAGGTGGGCAACGATGGTAATCTTCAGATGGTAGATATCATAAGCTTACTATTCATACATGGTAGATATCATTCTTGGCATAACCTGAAGAACTTGTAATGTGACATTTTACTGCCTGACAAATGAATTTAACCGTAGGTGGTATAGTATAGACGACCAAAATAGTTGTCCGTGAAAACTCTTTTATCATCAATAATATAAATTTACTATTTAAACATTTATTAATGTATATTATAAAATTAAATTTGTCTTTTTAATAATAAAATTGATAGTATATGATAGATCTAAACTAATAATTAGAAGATACATTCACCCCCTTTTTTTTTTTGAAAAGGTAATCATATATTCATATTGAATGAAAAGGTAATCATATATTCATATTGAAGCTTAATAGGTAGGCAAACGACATTCTAGACATGCTCGCTCAAATATATAGAATATCTTAGATTATTGAACCAGACTTAACTCAACCCAAAAAGCTAGCTTGTAGGGTTAGGATGACCTAAGACTTATATATTTTTAACTGGTTTTATCTTTAGGCAATGTGAGACTCTTTAACAAAATATAACAAACAAACCAAGAGCTATTAAAAGTAAATGAATTCAATCTTCACTATAGTCAACTTGTCATCTACACCAATCACCTCATTGTCAAACGAATATTGGATTTTTTTTGCTATTTTCCATCGTTTCTTCTTCTTCTTTTCTTTTATTTTTTGGGCCTAAGTCAGTTGTGTCAGTCTGCAACAAAAGGGTCATCAAACTTTAAAAAAAAAACTTTAAAGTGGGTACATTCAGCCTCAAAAAACACGGATCAGAGTTGACACTAAAGGGGATGTCAGCAAAGCCACAATGAAAAGAAGGGGGAAAGAGAAAATAGAGAAATCAGACGCGAAAAATAACGAGTTGAAGGTGAAGTTGAAGGTCGTGAAAGAAGGAAAGGAGATGGTGGGTGACCAAAGGAGGCAAGTGACGTGGCAATGGGGATAAGAGGTGGTGATCGGAAAAGGAACTGAGGAGAAGGAAGTGGTCGTAAGAAAGGAGGAAGAAAAGGGAAAGGAAAAATCTCATTAGGGAGAGAGACTAACTCACCTAGTGTGGACAACTAATAAACAAATACATTGAACAACAACGACAAACGATATTGTTATTGTGATAGCAGGGGTGGGGCTTAGTTGGGACTAAGGGGGCCATGACCCCCCTCAATTTTTTTTTTTGAATTTTATATCATATATATTATTATTTATGTTCCTAAAAATAATTATTTGTCCTATTTAAAAATTCTTAATGTATTAATTATTTCTTTCCCACATTTAGCCTTAATAAAAGATAATAAGGGGAGAAAATCAATGATTAAAATAGAAAGATAAAATGATATATCAGAAAAAAAAAACACAATAAATTTAGTGTAAATCAATATAGTTATTGCATTTCTTAATCAGTTTGTTTTCATGCAGATAAATAGAAACGGAAATAATAATTCTCTATTGGGTAAATTGATATAGTGGAAGCCCATATAGAAGGAGATATTGACTATATTTGTATAGTATAAGACATATCTTATAAATTCTATTTTTGTTTTCTAGACAAAAATATAATTCCAGGTAATTATAAATTTAAAATTCTTATTAATTTTTCGTGATAAAATATTTTATTAAAAATTAAAATAAATAGGTAAATAATAAATTTAATAATATAAAATAAATAATAATAATAATAATAATTAAAATAGTTCATAAAAAAATTAAATTACTTACATTATATATATATATGAATTATAAATGTTTATCTTAATTCGCTATTTTATATTTAATTAATATATAATAATAAAATTATATTTGGGAGTGAACTAATTGATTAAGAAAAATTATAATAATGGCCCCCTTACCTTTACTTCCTGACTTCGCCCATGTGTGATAGATTTATGAATATTAAGTGTGTGCAAGTGTTATTATTATGCAAATTAACTAAGGATGAAGCTCTTATCTCACAAGAACTTCTTTCGTATAACGGTTATACATGTTAACTCCACTTCTTGCTGGTGGTGGTATATAATCATATCGGATGGTTGGAAGAATGCTACTTTTAAGTTGATTTGGGGATATACTGCTAGTTTAAAATGATGCAATCAAACCACACCATAACACTAGGTCGTGTACTCCTTATCATAGTAGTGGAGGGCATTCTTAGCTTCACTACAAGTCACAAACATATCACTTTCTATCTTATGTTTCATTTTCTTGTTTTGTTTGTAACAAGGTATGGACATAAACATATATCAATTATTTTACTCTCACCAACCCACTAGTATGAGTGTAGTCATAGGGGTTTAGATACTTTACATTGAGGTTCTAAATTCAAATTTCAGTATTTTTATTGTGCATAAAAAATATTATATATTTTGCTCTCTGCTGAACCAAAAACCAGTAACAAGAGTTAGCTGGACAGACATGTGCTCATGAATGAAAGGACGGTAATGTACCAAACCAAACCCACATTGTCGGTTTCCAACATAATAAATGGATGAAAACAAATAATGACTCCTTATGTGCTATTTTTATAATCAATGTCTAAGTGATAATATACTCTAATTATTTTTAAATGATTATTATTTAAAAAAAAAATATTATTATTAAATAATCTTTTAGTATTTCTTTTAAATAGAAAAAGTATTAATAGAATATGAAAATAATATAATTAAATAAAATAAATTTATATTTTTTTAAATTATAAATATATGATATTTTTTATGTAATTTAGACTATAATTATTTTAAATGAAGACACCATTGAAACTAATAGTTTGTTTGTTTTGTCATTTCCCTCTGCTAATTTGGCTAGCGCAAATCTTAGTACACGTTTACTGGTAGTGTTTTATTTTCACTTCCACTAAAATTTATTTTTATGTTGTATAACGTGGAAGTAAACACAAATCAAGTGTGTTTTTTTTATTTTTATCAACATTACATTTCAAATATTGATCTAAGTCAACGCTACTTTAAATAACGTTGGCTTAGATCCATGTGTTCAGTGTAAACCAAACACACTATAAAACTAACACAACACTAATCTCAATAGCAATACCAATTATTGCTTATTGTACCCTCTTGATAAGGAAGAGGGAAAAGGCTGCCCATTGATTCACTCAATTACATGGATTAGGATCCTCTTTCTTGATCCATTCCGAACTTATGTTGTCCAGTTGTCCTTACCATGGTCTTATTTATAATAATATTTTTACAATATTTTCAGGAGGTGTGCATGTGCTTGTTTGACAATAATCATTCTTTTATTGTGTAAGACCACATGTATCCTTTATGGGAGACAATCCTGTCGAGCCGGATAGGACTTCTATAGGCGGCAAAGCTCTTCCTCCGAGTATTTAACACAGTTGCATACCCAATTTGCAATAATCATTCTTTTAGGGTGTAAAAGGAGTAGTGAATAGGGAGATAAAAAGGAAGAAAAGAAAAGTGTAGAGAGATGAGACTTTTTATTTTTTGTCGAATGGAGAGATGAGTATGAAATATGAAAAAATGATGAATGTTTAATTGTGCTCGGTTAAATCTATGGCTACATTGTCACATAGAAATACTTCTAGAAGTGATGATATTCCAATGAATGTCCCTTTTTTGTAAGCTTTTTCTCGCTTTAGGCAGTTGATACGAGCCCTTTCTAAAATGATCAACAACCAAATCAACCTAAAATGTATAATATATATAGATTTTAATTTTCCTTACACTTGGGAGCAAAATTTGCTATCAAGAAACCCCAAGGACTTGACAGTTGACACATTGTTACTGCAAACACATTTCCCTTTTCCATTGTAATATTGAACATGTCGTACATTGCAAACTCTCGTCGTCAAAGGGTACATGCATTGATGTTGGTATCAAGGAGCCAAAGAAAAGTAAGAATTGGGGGAAAAACAAAAATACCAGAAATGAAACGAGCTTTTCTTCTAATACAGAATCATGCGTATTTGACCAGGTTAAAACAAATCACATTTTAACAAGGTATTTCAACTTCTATAAGTGGAGCGAGGGAAATTTTTATGAACAATAACAGAAAAAGCTCAAGGTTAAACAAAGGAGATATGCAAGCACAGAAATAGCGCTAATTCTTTCATTGAATACACCATAAAAATTGGTTTCTGAATACTGTATTCACTCAAATCAAATACTGACTCGGTATAAATTACCAATACAACTACGACTCAATAAAAAAAATAGGACACAAAGCCGCATCAAAGAAAGCCCTCCCATTGCCACATAACACGAGTCCTTGCTACTGCAACATAGGACCTCCTGGATACTTCTCCCCAGCAAATATATTTCTAGTAGAACATAGACTGCTCAAAAGGTCATTATGCTGCTGTTGAACCCACCAGCCCCCATCTTAGGACATGGTAGTTTAAACTGACCCACCCCTGCAACTCATTAACCACGGACACAAGACCAGACTGAAACCAGACACCTTGAGGTACAAGGACCACCCCCACCCCACCCCACCCCACCCCCACAAACCCAAACCCCTCCGACCTGGACTAGACTCCAACAGTCACCCTAGCATCAACCCTGCTCCATCCAACCAAGTTCCTACAATTGTTGAAAGGAATTGGTTTAGAGAAAAGAGAAAGATTTATATTAAAAAGATTGAGTAAAAACTGTGATTATGACCCCGAGGGAGATAGGCACATTTACCCACTCATCAGAAGTCTTCAACTGAAGTTGAATCCACCAGATGGGACCGGAAGCTCGTTGCTTCCAAAATTAAAACCAGGTTGAGCACCATCGCCTGATGGTAGTGTCTCATCTTCGTCTTCCAGCCAATATGTCTCGAGAATTTTAACAGCCTTCTCATATATTTCATTGTTGTCATGACTCTGCAGGTTTTCAATTTTTTCCAATCCCTCAGCATCATCTATCATCTGAGCATACAGGTTGACATCTCCAGTGTTACCCAAGCTCTTCTCGGCTTCCCCGACCTTCAGAATATTCTCAAGACCTTCTAGACAGACAGTAACAATTCTTGGGTCGGGGCAAACAAGCAGATCACAGAGAGGCTTAATGCAACCCTGGCTCACCAAATACCTTCCATTCCAATCACATTTGGTATGTTAATAACATAAACTCTCAAATGTTACCATTATAAAGCAGAGGGGAGAAATAAAAACAAAGATTCACCACATACTTGATCTGCTCATGGGTACCACCAGATGTAGCATTTGAGATTGCCCACGCAGCTTCCTTTTTAATGTCAAACTCGGCATTTTGAAGAAGATTGACAAGGGGAGCAATCAGACCAGCTTCAATAACAGCCTACATCATACATAAGTATAAAGTTCAGAGACCTTTATCAACAACAGAGCCAACAGAATATCTTGTGTTACAATAAAATGCAAATGAAACATATTCAAGATCCCAAACAAAACATAACCACTAATGCCTTTCCTTCCAGCAAGACAAAAGATTCCCTTCAGTGATGAACTTGTAATAAATTGTAAAAATATTTATCATATGAAACAAAAAGTTAAGTTTCAACCAGTCCAGCTGATGAGTCAAACTTGAAGGGCTCACAATCACCTCATACTTATTATTCTTATGAGACACCACAGTATATTCAGTAGACTTCAATTTTTGTAATTCAAAAAGAAAAAAAATATTGTAATCTTGGGATTCAACTATTCAAGTTGTGAATAAATCAATCATCATTCTCTAATTTATGTTCTCCAATCCAATTGGTGTAACCTCATCAGTAAATATATGTAAAGTTGGTTATTATTGCACCACATCTCCACATTAAACAACATATAGCTCCCCATATTACACGACCAAAGAAAGAATAGAACACAATAACTTTGAACAGAGTCTATTATTAACTTTAAAAGGTAAATAACTGAATTGAGAAATTCAATTCAATATGCAGGCACCAAGACATCAAACTTAAAAGAAAAGGATAAACAACCGAAACATCAATCTTGAAGAAAAGCATAAACAATAAAAAAAATCAACAATAGCCAATAGTATACTTTATTCAACACATTGATTAACATCCATAGGGTTTCAAATAATTGAGATTTTACAGGCTTACCTGTATCTGTTCTCTGTTGCCAGCTGTAATGTTTGATATAGTCCAGCAAGCTTCTTTCTTGATACTTTTTTTATGATTATGTGTGAGAAGGCTCAAAAGGCATGGGAGTGCACCATGATTGATAATAGCCTGATGAAAAAGAATTCCACCAAAATCAGGAAATTCTCAATAATGACACATGCACATAATATAAGGGAAGAAGACAATGAGAGAGATAGACAAATTGAATTCTTTTGTGAATGGAATGAATATCAATGGATAACTTTTCACTTTTCCTGGACCTCTCCCTCTATTTTGCCACCACCAAAAAAATGAGAATCAGTGTAGTAAGTCTAAAATTTTGTTTAGTATGAAGCTCCATTACCCCCACACTTATCACATCATCAGCACTTTTGCTACTTAATAAAATTAGACTTGCAATATTAACCTATCAACAATTTGGGGTGACATTATTTAAAATTTTTAATTTAAATTTTCCAAATAGAATATTAATTACCAAGTAATTATTACAACTTTATGCAAGGCATTACCTGAGTCTGAATATCATCTCCAGTAACAATATTTCCCACTGTGCGAAGTGCAGGAATCAGCACTGAAGGAGATAAGTGCCTTCAAAACATGCACACACATTTAGGACCAAGACAATGAACATCAACAAATGAAACAACAGACTCTTGGTTAATCAGGTTTACTAGAACTAATACTCACATAAGGAGCTGCACCAGTCTGCCACATACACCTGCCTCAATAACTGCTTGGATTTTGTCATTTGTTCCATCAGAAAGATATGATAGTGCCCAGCATGCATCTGTCAGAACCTCTTCATCATTGGAATAAACCAATCGCTCAAGAGCTGGCAGTGCTGGCCTCACCTGTCCATCAAAATTCTAGTATTAATATGCCGAAAGAGGTTTGTTAATAAGTTTTCTTTAAATTAATAGAAATAACAATTACCTGTTCAAATGGAGGCTGAGGCTTGCCCCTGCAAAAGTTTGACAGGGTCCATGTGGCATTTCTCAACATTGAAAGTTTTGCATGCTCATTCAACTGGGCTAACAGTGGAATCAGGGCACCATGGCTGAGAACAAGATCACGACACCTAGGGGAGTCACCGGCAACATTTCCCAATGCCCAAACCGCCTAGAATTTCAGAGTTTTAAATGTTCAGGAGAGTTCAGTAAAAGTTCAAAGAAAAAAGGCCTTTGCTACCACAGTCCAGTATCAATATACCTGCTCCCTAACATCGTCACTAGGTGAACTAAGTAGCTTGACAAATATCGGAACAGCTCCATGATCAATTACCACCTTAGTGTTCTCAGAAGTTCCCGATGCTATGTTTGTGAGAGCCCAAGCAGCCTCGAACTGAACAGATAAAAGGTAAAAAAAACTAATCAACAAAAAAATTTCAACTCTATAAAAGAGTCCAAAGGAAAATAAAAACACCCAAGTTTCAATGCAGGGGGGAAAATTCGAACCTGCAGTTGAGGGAAATCTTCCCTAACGAGAAACTCAACAAAACGAGGCACAACGCCAGATTGAATAACTTCCTCAATCGGAGGGCTGCGCTCTACAGAACAAACACAACGACTTTAACACACAGATAGAACCAAAACAACACAGTAATTTGTTACAAACATCAAAGAGAATCCACAGTTACCAATCGAAAGCAGCTTCCGAAATTGCGTAGTTGCTTCAAGTTGCTGACTATTATCATCCGACCAGACCCCAGCAACCATCGCAGGAAGACTCTCTAACTGCAACAAAACAAACAAACAAACACGAACAACCATCAAAACCGTTTTCGTAACTAACTATCACAGCGCCTAACATCCAAAAATCCCAATCGAACCCTAATCAGATCAAACATCAAAATCCGAAATCCAAAGCCCACGATCGAGCCCTAATTTGAACTGAAATTGCGATAGCGATACCTTTTTCTCGACAATGGAGGAGGACTGAAGAGGAGTGGGGAACTGCTGCTGAGCTTGAAGGCCTTCGCGACGCTTCTTCTGGAGGCTCTCTTCACGCTTGCTCTTGCGGATCTCGACCATGTTGTCCTCCCTTCTCCGGCGACCCTCGTCGGCGTCCACGGCAACCTTGTAGCGGTTGCGGCGAACCTCGGTCCTAGCATTGGGTCTGAGCGACATCGTTTCGAAGAGCCCTAGCAGCACCAATTGAAGGTGAAATGATTAGGGATTGGAAAAACCCTAGATTTTTCGATTGAGAATTAAGGAACCCTGATTTGCTGAGAGAGAAAGAACATGGTTGGAAGAAATTTAAATAGCGGTGTAGTGTGGTGGGAGTTGGATTCACTGCAGTCGAAACTTGGTACAAGTAACTACAATCAGGAGATAGAGGCCGTTGGATGAAGATCATGCGGATCGAATTTTAAACTCACAAATAGGTTTCAAAACAACCCCTCGAAATTTAAGCCGTTTGATCTTCATCAATCGGTTCCTATTTGCTAACTACAGTGAGTGTTTCAAATCCAAATCCGGTGTGGTGGGGTTGTATTGCGTGTGAATTGTGGACTTGTGGTGGTGGTTGTGGTTGCGGGTTTGGATCTTGGATCTCACGCTGGTAGCGGGTCCGGGTCAATCCGGATCTCAATAATGAAGGCGATGATGCGGTGTGTGAGTGCGTCGTTTGGTGTTGGAGATTTTTTTCTTTTTTTGCTGGATCGAACCGACTTGATAGAACGGGTACGGGTTACGGTTCCGTAGAGACATGGACCCTCACTTCAATCATAACGATCTAATCTTCACTTATATGGGATGTGTATTCCGAGAATATCCATGTTCCAATTAAACGATATTTTATATATAATCATGTAAGTTTAATTAGAGGCATGAAGTTTGAACTTTGGTTTCGAACGTTGGAGTATTTTTTATTATTACCTTTTTTCAGTATTAAATTATTATTAATAATGAAAAGATTGATGGAGATCTTGCTTGCTGTAAAATGTTCAGGAAATCGATCTACCTCTTTCTATACGTTAAAGACTCATCAAACTTTATTTTATTCTTTAAATTATGAATACAATTCAATTCAAAATTTAAAAATGTAAACCCTCTTAACTTTTCTTTTCTATATCTCAAAATCTTTATTTAGGTCATAATACTCATTTTAAGTATACATATGAACTCTAAGTGAATTATTGAGTATTTATTACTTATTATTAATTGGATTTAATTGATATATATATATATAACTAATATATTAATCCGCATAATACACGTATAAACCCTCACATTGGTCCCTCACTTTTTTTGTGTCATGCAAATTGGTCCCTGACTTAACTAAACAGCTCCGTTAGTCTCCAACTTAGTTCTCCGTCATGCAATTTAGTCCAAAACCAATAACTCTGTTAGTTAGGAGCTGACATGTCATGTTAAGTGACATGCTAACTTATAAACAACGTCATTTTTGCAACCCGGCCGACTGGACTTCTAGCCATCTCGACTGCCTTCCAGAAGCCAGTCGGCTGGCCATCCAAGCATCTTGGCTAGCCTTCCAACAACTCGGGTGGCTGACTTTTCCAGGAATCTCGACTGGCCTTTCAGAAACCCGGTCAGTTGACAATCCATGCATCACGGCTATCTGTCCAACAACTTGACTAGCTGACCTTCCAGCCATCTCGGTCGGCCTTCCAGCAACCCGATCGATGGCCTACCAACAACCCGGTAGGGCGGTCGACGTTGTTTATAAGCTAACATATCACTTAGCGTGACATGTCAAATCCTAACTAACGGTGTTATTGGTTTTGGACTAAATTGCATGACAGAGAACTAAGTTAGGGACTAACGGAGCTATTTATTTAAGTCATGAACCAATTTGCATGACACGAAAAAAATGAGGGACAAATGTGAGGGTTTACTCAATGAAAAAATATCGGTTACTGTCATGATTACACTCGACGTTACGTAAAAAAGATAAACTTTCAAAAATCTCTTTATGAGTATTAAGTGTTGGAGATTAGCATTGAGCACCAAGCTACTAGAATGCTTCGTTATAAGTCTTTTCCTTCTACAAAGAAAAAGTGAATTCAAAATTAAGATACTAAGGGTATGTTTGGATTGACGTTGTGCAGAGATGAACGCACGTCTTCTTGCACTAAACGTGAGTTAACATTTTTCTCCCTTATTTGTGAGTTTAACCAGATGCAAGTTTTTCTAGCTTATTAAGGTGAGTCTAGAGCACACTCTTACATATGGGTTGCCAAAAATCATTTTTACCCTTCACAGTAACACTAACACCTAAGAAATAAGAAGAAATTAATATCATTTTTAGAATCGCCACAAATCCAACAAAACAGAGCAATACCATGATCAAACCATCCCTTAGCCCAGATCTTAAATCTTTTCAAAAGGGCAGCACCCCATTCATGGAAAAATATTCATAAGTAGAAAAAGAAATGAGGAAAAAATAGAGTATAGAGTGCATAAACAACTTACAGATTAGTAAGAGACAGACACCAATGAAGCGAAGAAGAAGAAAAGACCAAAACGAGAAAGAGAAATTCCTCCGACAGAGAAGAAACGAAAGATATGGAACTTTCCAGATTTTGAGCCTATATTATTTCTCTATATTTAAATAGTGTATGAAATCTGGAGTGCGAGACTTCAAGCATAGCATCATGGAGTTATTTGTTTTATTTTAATAGTCCAATATATATAATTATTTTTATATAAATAAAGTTCAGAAATATAAAATGATGAAAATATTTTTTTATTATTAATATTAAATATACTTAATATCAAAAAATTGGAAATAAATATAACAAAGAACACCATGTTCTTTTTAGTAATTAAAAATTTAAAATTCCAAAAATGATTTTAAAAATATCATCCAAACAACATTTATTTTTATAAACTCATATTTACAATAAATTATCCAAACATAAAATCACATTTATACAAACTCAAGTTCACTCAAAATCACGTTTAATAATTCAAAGTTCATTCAAATAGCCCATTTCATAAAAATTCAATTATAATTCCTCGAAAATTTTGTGAAAAATAAAAGATTATCACTCCGCTATATTTAGAATTTTGCCTGCCCTCAAATAAAAACTAATTTAACCAAAATAGTGGTTTTAATTAGTATAATATGCATAAAATTCAACCCACAGCTTGATGTATTGAAGTTTATGCAATTCTAAACACTGCTTGATTTATTTACAATAGAGCACCTACTCCCCTAAACTTAGTAGGTTATTTGTCCTTAAGGCAAAATTTAATAATGGAAATAGTAAGGAAGTGATTTAACCAAGGGAGTGAATTAAATGAAATATGTGTAGAAAATCCCAAGTCTCGCTCAACTTTCATATGACAGATGCTTCAAACATAACATGTTATATACCCCATATAGTGTAATTACATATTCCTAGTAATTGAACATGTTTTAAACAATAATGCCAAGCAGGGACGGATCGAGAAATGATTTGAAGGGGGCCGAAATTATTTTTTTTTATACAATATCACAGGTATCCTTCACGGGAGAATCCTGTTCGAGCCGGGTAGGACTTCTATGGGCGGTAAAGCTCTCCCACCGAGTATTTAACACAGCTGCATACCCTGACTTCTATGGACGGCAAAGCTCTCCCTCCGAGTATTGCATACCCAGGGCTGACTTCTATAAGCGACAAAGCTCTCCCTCCGAGTATTTAACACAGTTGCATACCCAGGTCTCGACTCGAGACCACTGGTTAAGCTGAAACAACCCCTTACCAGCTGATCCACGTGCTCGGTAATGGCCGAAATTGTTTATAAGTTACTAGTTTAAGGAGTTTTATTAAATTTTTTTATAATATATAATAGACATAGATAATTTTTTTCATAATATTCTTACAGTGTGATATCAATAATAAAACAAAAATTGATAGGCTGCCTCCTCTGGATCCGTCTCTGATGCGAAGAACAAACTAAGCCAAACAAAGGGAGAGCCTGATCTCCACCTTGCAAAACTCTTGGCAAAACTAATCTCACAAAAGAACCTCCTGCACCAACAATTAGCATTTCCTATCCACCCAAAGGACGTGGCACGAATAGAAAAAATATGGCAATCAACAATTATCAAATCTAATGTCAGTCAAGCATAATAAAATAAAGGGACCAAAACTATCTTAATGTTTTTTTTATTTAAAAGATTCAAATCTAATACCTTATTTAAAGGGGACTATTTTTTTGTCATTTAAATTAATAAGTATTAACATTTTTAATAACTTTTATAAATGATATATTTTATCAATTTAACTAGTAAATTGAAAGTGTTTATGAAGTAGATTAAATTATAAAATATAATTTTCATAAAATTCCAAATTTAATTAATATTTTATTTTAATAAATAATATAATATTTGGAATAGAAACATTTACTATTAGATTATATACTATAAAATTTTAAATTATCTAAAATGTGATATCCCGATCATCAAAATAATATAACATAATTCCCAATTAATTTGATTCATTTTATATTCTATAATAAATTGTTAGGTGATAAAAAACTTATGAGCTTAGAAAATTATTAATAAAATATCTTAACAATGTTTGATTTTTCGTAAAACATCTCATAATAATGTTAGACTTTCGGGAATATTTTCTTCAAAACTACTTAAACAAGTTTTTAATTTTTAAAACTAAGAAATTGTTTTTAAAAACTGTATAATTAAACCGCTGTGAAATTTTTGTAGCACTGCTCTTTTTTTCCTCTGTTTCGCAAGTGAAAGTTTTCACCA
The DNA here is from genome assembly GCA_026901365.1 of Sesbania bispinosa. Taxonomy (NCBI): domain Eukaryota; kingdom Viridiplantae; phylum Streptophyta; class Magnoliopsida; order Fabales; family Fabaceae; genus Sesbania; species Sesbania bispinosa. Next base: position 120,455 of record QLOH01001067.1, read on the forward strand.
AAAAATGAAGTGTCTAGTTTAACTTTTATGTAAAGAAGAGGCACATGACATAAGTTAAAGGACGTTTGTATGTTACCTTCTTTTGTGACATTTTTTTTTTATTAACCAATTTGGCCGAAATTATATCATATCACAAGGTATCGAACGAATCAGATTCATTAAGTTATTTACACAATCACATGAATGTTAACCCTATAGTTGTGTTAAGCTGTAAATATAGTTTTGTTCTCACTCCACTTTCCCCATGCCTTTTACATTTGGCTCAAACCAAAAACTCAAAATATATATACTTTTCTTAACTTAAATTTATACAAAGTTGTAGCTTTTGTTGAAAGGGGTTGGAAATACAGATAATAGATGCTCATTTTGTCTCTCTGTGGTTGTGGGGTTCTCCCTGGCAACAGTTGTGATATGTCTTTGAGGTGATCTTGGTGGAGAAGCATAGAAAGCAGAGGCTTCAAGAACCTCTCTTCGAACACTTGCTAGCTCCTCTGCAATTCTTTGAGCACGAAGTGCTGTTAGGTATAAACCAGCAGCTAGGAAGACTGTGGTTAAAGCAAACACCCCAGCAGCTGAGAACAACCCTTCTCTGATGCTATAGCAACCTGTTTTAGGCTTAGACCAATTCTTCAGATGCCCTGACTCTACACTTAGTCCTGCCAGCAATAGAATCTCTGCAACTGCAAAACAAATCCTACAACATACACCAAGTGTTACCTAAATTCTCATGTTCTCACTGATGCCTAAGCAACGTTTATTATTCTTTATTTAATTTTTTCAGTTAGTTAAAAAAGTAAGTATTACATGATTTTTATATTCATGCTTAGAAGTTCTGCCTATTCATTTTTTTATTTTTATAAGCAGGTAATGATTGCATTGTAGTTTGGACTTAGAATTGGAAGATATGCAACAAGGAGAGTAGTTTGCAACTTGATCAATGTTTTTATTGTTAGACAAGGGTATCATATTCTGAATTACCAGTTTGTTGTTAAAAGGACAGATATCATCCCAGGTGATTAATTTAAGCAGGATTCACTATTAAATCAGGATTTGCTTAAATTTTTATTGTGTAAGACCATAAGTATCCTCCACTGGAGACAATCTTGTTTGAGTCATATAAGACCTATACGGGTGATAAAGCTTTCACTTATCTAACACAGCTGCATACCCAAAGCTCACACTCGAAACCACCAGTTAAACTGGAAGAGCCCCTTACCAGCTGATCCACGTGTTCGGCGCTCTAATTTGCTTAATTTAAATTAAGAATAGTTAGGTGTAAAGTTAATGTTCCTTTTCTAATAATACATATGAAGGGTTGCCTACTAATTTTAAAAGATAATTATGTACGAAATTAAGACTTTCTAATAATTGATCCAATGATGGGACCATGCAATCAGCATATATATGTTCATTCTTCTCTTTGATCTCCTCTCTTCCCTCCTCCCTCCCTTTCTTTTTTTTCCTCTCTTTTCTCTGCCTTTTAACACTGTCATTTGGATGAAACAGGAATTTGGCCTTTTCTTCTACTCAATCTCAGTTATTTCATTCTAATCTTAAATCAATTTGGTCCACAACCCCATTAACACTGTCATTGAGGATGAAACATGAATCCTCACAGCACACGTTTGGTAGGATTAGCACTAGCATAAATTTCCAATTCTAATTTAATTTGGAAAAGTTTCTGAAATTTAAGGGTAAACATGAAAAAGGGACAGCATTTTCTGCTATAAATGAAGAATAAGACAACTAAAATGACTTTCTCTTACCATGTTGTTATGAAGAAAAACCCAGCCTGCCATGTTATGGACTTGGCAGAAGGAGAATCAGGATCCCAGGTGAGCAAAGAAGGTGATGATTTACTCACTGCTATCAACATGTAAGTATGTTGCATGACCATAGCAATTGCTAGTCCAACAAAAGCTGAAGCAGCACATAACAGTGGCACTTTCCCATTACCATTGTAAACACATTCTGATTTGGCATCCTTTTCTTTTCCACCTGTGTTCATCCATGTCACCTGCCATATCATATCAACCCCACCAAGTTACATTAAACTTCATGATAAGTTAAGTTCACTCCCATGTGGTAATAATTGGTATATTTTCTAATTTTCATACTACATAATTAAACTAATACCTCAGAACGTGTGGCTTCTGCTATGAGACATAGGATGAAACAGAAGAGGCCTAATAGGATTGTGAGAACCATAAGGAAGGCTCCTGTTTTGCTACTCAAATCTGTTTTACTTCTACTTGGTTCAAGGTCTGCATGTGTGACAGCCATCCTTTGTGGCTCTTTTTTTTTTCTTTCTTTTTTGATCTCAAGAGGATACAATTCCAACAGGAAAACAGAACAGAACAGAAGAAGAGGGAATGGAGATTTTGAGTTCTAAAAGGGAGAATTGGGAAAAAGAAGGAAGAGTTCTAGAATTGCTTGAAACAAAGGTTGCTTAAAGGCCAGAGATTCCCACCTTGTGTGTGTGGGATTTAATACTAATCAGTTCCACAAGGGCATTTGTTAATTAGCACCATAAGTTTATCTTTGAACTTCAAATATACTTTACTACTTAGTGATGAAGACAAAGAAGCTAATGCTCATGATTTATGACACAGCAAACACGTGTACATTAGGGGCCATTCATTCACTCCCAAAGTGCAGTGCGCCTTTCAGTTAATTCAGTTGTTTTTTTCCGCAAATATTAAGGAAAAAGTTAAATAGTTTTGGCATAAGGTAGGACTATAGTCTATATACATGTTGTCATTAACCTATTATCTCCAAGTTTTTAAATTGTTAAGGGAAGACACATAAATCATTTTATATCACATATGGGGGGGGGGGGGGGGGGGGGTTGAACTTGAATTGCCCTTAAACCTGTGGCAAAGAAGGGATATATACTTTGAAAAATTGAAAACAGCCTTCAATTGGGTTAATATGACTATATCCATATTTCAATTCTGACGATGATATTTACTTTCTGACTCTACCTCTAGTTGGAAAGTAAATTGAAATGCTTGATGAACAAGTCTTTCTAAAGAAAGAAGAGAGGAAATCCAAGGAAAAGGAAAAGGAATCAAAATTGTAAAATATTAGAAAAGGAATGAATGAATTCTGTGCTTCAGAGTTGGGGCACTTGGGGGAAAGCATTATAAGATGAACGGTTGTTATTCTTCTCTAGAGCTGAATATTCTTGGTTGAATGAAGCCTCCTAAAGTGCTGAGCCTGAGCATAACCACAAAGCTCCAAAAAGTGCTATTCTGAGGTGGAAAATTGAAGATGAGAGAGAGGGACAAAATTAGCCGCCAATAGAAGACACCAAAGAAATGAATTGACAAATGGAAACATGATGTCGGTGCTCAAGTTGGTGGTTTGTTTTTCTACAGAGAGAAAAAAATGTATTCATACAATTAAACATGTAATCTTTTTGTTTTCCTAAACTAAACCCTTAGATTAGATATCCAACCTAATCATATTCATTCTCAAAATGCATTTCATACTTGTCCCAACATTTTGTACCGGCCATTTCCAAGCCTTATCTTTAATTGCAAAATGCAATCTGTGTCATGACACTTTGTCTAAATACCAAACAAAAATAGGACCTCGTCACTTACTCATTGGTTTCAAATTGTACTACTCTTTCTTTTTACAGAAATTATTAATGGCATAATGGTGATCATACCAAAACTTCCTGTCTTTTTTTCTCATTAAAATATTATTACTATAGGAGCATGGTTTGACCCAACTTTTTTAACATCACAAGCATAATTGCATAGTTCTTAACATGACCCTTGATAATTAAATTTTATTCTTGTGACCATAAAGTGGACGATTAAAGGATCTTTCTGTAAACCAAAAACAACAGATATTTGCAAGCATCTTCTATAGTCAACTGTATATATAGGCTTGCTTCGTAAATGATCACATGACCAATGCCACATTGAATTCAGATTCTTCACATACAAGACAGCACAAACTTGTTTATTCCACGAGTGATGAACTTTTTCACAAGTGATTCCTTTTGCACACCATTAACCTTGCTGCCAGTGCCATCCAACATATATTCTCTTGCGTGTGATGCATCATCAATGAAAAGTGTCTCTCAAGAACACCTTAAAAACCTGACCCCAACTACCATCTTTAACCACACCAATACCATGGCTTCAGAGAAGGCTTCTTCCAGGGAACTTGATAGCAGCAGCAAACAGGGAATCTCTTCAGAAGAGAATTCTGCCACAATCAAATCCAATTTGGGGAAAGAGCTAGCAAGGAGAGCTATATTGAGGTCTCACCTACGCAGAAATGGGAGAAGAAAAACTGCAACTAACAACAGTGTCAAATCCTTGCCAAGCAGGCTAAGTAAAGTTTCTCTTGGAGAAGATTCTGCAGAATAAGTCATAGGTAATATAATGCAATGCCCAAAATGTATAATTCCGTATCGTAATTGTAATAACTAATAAGGCATGCATCCAAAATGCTAGCTTATGAGATAACATTTAATGTAAATATATATGTAAGTTTTAGATACATCATCAGGATTCATTTGCAAGCAAATCGAGTAGCCTAATACCACCCAGCACGTGGATTAGCTCGATTATTCTAGCTTATCTCAAGTTCAGATAGATGTGTTAAATATTCGGATGGAAAGTTTTGCTACTCGGCTCTAGTAAGATTATCTCTAATGGAGAGCACTTATGGTCTTACCAAAAAAATTCAGTAGCCGTATGAGACCCTAGCTAGGTAGGATCTGTACTGTACACATGATCTGCAAATTTTGTAAAATAGCTTATAATATATTCCAATAACTGATCAGTTTATGGATGAATATAGATTTCATTACTAGTATTCTATGAGAATGAGCTTTTCATATCACTCTTTATTATACACTGCTCCTAGACCCTCATTTGGTGTGTTTGGTTTACCCAAAATCCTATTTCAAACCCGAATCCAGAGTGTTGACCGAGATCCAAATTTAAAACGTATTTTAGGGATAAACCAAACACACTAGTAAAAAAATTCATTGAGTGTCCGTTATGCTTCAAGCACTTTTTCATAAAAATAGAAATAATTATTCCTTTTTAAATAGGTGGAAAAGGAAATGGTCATTTGATTCAAGTGTACCAAACATACCCTAAAGATTGTGTAGCCCACTCATATTTCATTTTATATTTGATTACTAAATAATATGTATATCTTTACAGAAAAGTCGAATCAAGTAAAAATACATGAGATGAGCTAATTTTATCTATACATAAAATAATTTGAAAGTTATGTTTAAAATATAATAATTATGTAAGTTTTTTAAAAATAAAAAGTTCAAAAAAATTAATTGTATTTTAGAAATTAAAAATAAATTTTCCTCAAAGATATTAAATAAACAAATGAATGGTGAAAATAGATATAAATAAAATTAATATTAATTATTCATATAAAATTAAAAATTATCACTATTTACACCTCAGACCAATATGCTTCCTCTTATACGTGTCTCAGATATAAACCGACCAAATTGATATACCTTCCGTAAACAAAATGCGATCAAATTCAAGAAAGATTCTTGGGAATTATCAAAACAGTGCAAGCTTAGAAATTTTCATATGATCCAATCTTAGTGTGTGTTTGGTTATTTATAACATGTTTTTTTGATAAAAAGCAAACGCAGCTGTTGTCAAAATCCACCATGTAAACATTAGTCAGATACATACTCGTCTCGAGCCATGTCAACACAAAGTTCTAGTGAAATAGCATGCAGCTGGTGAGAAATAAACCAATAACATTACATTATTTTACAAACACACAAACCTTTGTGTCACCAACAACTTGAGGTACAAAACTGTCATGACTGTAGGCAGAAGGTCCAAAAAGTCATCAACGTCTGCAATTCTTACTCCACATGCACAAAAGTATAAGCGAAAATTTATGTAAATCAAAATTCAGCACGATCACAAAAGTGATAAAAATAAGGCTGAAGTCATGGCTCGTGTAAGGAGTGGTACACAATTTTTGTATAACTGAATTGGAGGAAACAAGTGAAGAAAAAAATAATAAACATTGAAATAAAAAATGCATTTATGTAGCCCCCTAAAAAAAGCACTTACTTTGTACATCAGAACTACTTCCACTCACTCTACATATACCCTAATGCATCTCCACTCATATTATCACCTGCCATTATTGAGCAATCAGATGCATCATGTCCATACAATGGTGCTGAGAACTGTCTACGCTTCCTAGTGAGATCCACCCCATCTCTTGCCCTTCTCTCTTTTAGCTTGCCTAAAGAGATAGGATCATGGGGATTTGTAATTGTAAAACCATGAATCATTCCATCAGTATCTTCTACCTCTGGCAGGATCAATGAATCTGATGGATAACTATATGCAATGTCATTTACCCCATGTGCTGACCTGGGAAGAGTTTTGATTCGTGATAGCGCCATGGAAACTTGTTCGCAAGCAACATCAAGGCGTTCCTCGGTTTCCATGGATTCCATTAAAAGATTTGAAACTGTGGATTCCAAAAATTGTATCCTTTCAGGCTGGTCCCTGCTAGTTGTACCCCGAAAGTGGTTGACAGAAGGCACACTGATACTACGCCACCGGGCAGTTAGATATTGATCCGGAATGTGAAAACAGTTATTAGTTGACATGACACGTAGAACATGTCTACATAAGATGCCTGAAAATTCAAACAGATGGCAGCTGCAGCTGATGTGTTCTTGACATGGAACCCAAAATACTTTGCACCCTCCCTCTGTTTGAGAGTGGTGTCTAACCTGGAAACAACCTTCGTCAACCAAAAAGGATGCGTATTGTGGCGCCAAAACTAGCTCATCCTGAAGTTTACTTAAGGCATAAGGAGTAAGTACACTGGCAGCGTGGGATTCAATAGGTGAACCTGTTTTGAGGCACACTTTCTGCAGTTTCCGTTGCATCTTTTGCTTTGCTCCGGCCCGGTCATTAAAATCAACAACATCAGCCACCTGTAGAAAATGATGTATTTAAATATGGCATAGCATACCAATAAATAAAACTTAAGGAAATAAATTATATATATCACAGACTTGCTCTAAAAAGCGATCTGGTTGAGATTGGGCACTCAAGAACCGTTGGATGAAAGCATTAATGAACTCAGACTGACATGTACTGGTCAATCCTGCAAAGAAGTAACGCCTCAAGAATGGTAAAGCCCAAAACATCCTTAATGAATATAGGCTAATAATATGTTTATTTGCGTGGAGTCCATATTTATCAACCATTTGCCTCCACCCTTCTTCAAAATCTTCAACCAGTTCCAAATTGTAGAGCCGATGGAACTCAGCTTTCCACTCATCATATTGTGATCCAAGAAGTAAAGAAAACCAGTCAGAGAACTTAGAAAGAATATGCCATATACAAAAGGCATGTTTAGTTTCAGGCATTTCAACAGCAATAGCTTCTTTCAGCCACGTGTTATGATCAGTTAATATTGTTTGTGGAGCCTTTCCTTTCATGAAGCCCAAGAAAGCCTGTACAAATGTCATAAACATCATGTAAAGGAAATAAGCATCAGCAATGGATTGAATGTGGTCATAGTTATTCTTCCATTAAGAAACAAAAAAGTCACATATCTCTGAAGCAAGGATCACATATTAGAAAGAGAAAATACAATTTTTGGCTACTTTAATATTTAGGGTTTTGTTAACTTGCTCCCTTAGAAACTATTAAGGTTGGTCCTTGACACTCACAAAAATCACCAAGATCCACCTATTTTGTAAGGACTAAAAACAAAAAAAAAAAAAATATATTTACAATGACTAATATCAAAGTGAATGTATTTTACGGGGACCAAAAATTAAATACATGGATCAAAATGTCACATTTTCTTATTTTGTGAGGACCAAAACCAAATATATTTTTATTGGGAAGAAAATCAAATTGGGTGTATTCCATAGGGACCAAAAACATATTTTAATCTTAGGATAATTTATTAATGAGTAATAAATGCTATTCTTAATCCTTAACTTATTTTCACAGGGTACATGTTAACAAAATACTAAAATTTATTATATGCTCTATCAGTGAAAAATAATGGATATTGAAATTAAAAATACCATGAATTTTTATTTTGCAGAACTCTATCAAAAGCTAGGATAATTGTGCATTTGCCACAACAATTTAAGGCTACACTAGATAGCAAGCAATCAAGATTCAAGAAATCAAATACAATATTGTCAAGCTGAAGTTACAATATCATAAGGTTCTTATCTTACCTTTAGAGCCCATGAAAAAGACTGTATATTTTCATCTCGTAAAAGTGCACAACTAAAGAAACATATCATTCCGTTATTGTCCACTCCAAGCCAAATTCCCAACAGCATGTCATAAGCCTCCACTCGATAGGTTGTATCGAAAACAACAGCATCTCCAAATGCCTCATATGTTTGAATGGATGAGCCATAGGACCATGCAATATGCTCAAGCCTATTGTTATTGTCTATCTTGAATTCATACTTGAAGTTGTGATTTTCATCTTTTAATTTCTTGCACATAGTGATCAGATCAATAGCATCATTATCTCTATCAACATTTCTGAAAGACTGCAGCAAATTTCTCACATCTATCTCTGTAAAAGGAAGACAACCAAGTTTAACGCCTTTCTCTAGCTCCATCAATCTTAACATTTGCCTTACTGACATTCCAGCTTTAGCAAACATGCATATCCGACTCTTGTCATCAGGAGATATTGGGCAGTATGCTGGAAGAAGACGCACCTCATTGGATTTTAACAACTCATGATTGTGGATGTTCCTAAAACCAGTAACACGCCATTCAGGGACATCAAAATCTGCCCTTTTTACAATGCGCAGGTATGCTTGGCAACCACAGCGAGATGATTTGCGGTTCCTTTGTACCTTCCCATCATCAGAAGGTTTAGTCTGGGGATATCCACCACGATGGCAAGTAAAGTCCCTCCTTGTAACTCCCCGGCCAACCCCATCTTTCCCTCGAGTGCGGTGTCGTCTAATAGAAAAGCCACATTGTTTAGCAAAACTGCAGTAAAATTCATAAGCAGCTTCTTGAGAGATGAATCTTTGACCAATAAAAGGAACAAGGTTGACAGAAGTTTGTCTTGACAAAATTGTTTCCTCCGGTGTTTCCTCAACAGTGCCAATGTCATCCTGAGACAAATCTGTGCCATTTTCAGATGATTCCAGCACCAGACTGGTTCCTTCTGACATTCTGTTGTCAGCAATAAAAGCAGAATTGGTTTGAAGGTGTTTAAACCTGCAAGACAAGCAACTGTGAAAGATATCAGAAATCCAGAATAAAAAATTAATTGACAGGAGAAGAAACCCCTTTCACTGCACAATCATGCAACATAAAGAATGGAGAATATAATGTACACGACCTCTTTTTTCTTATGCATTACATAGATTATCAGATTAATTGATGACTAAAAGAGGCAAAGCAAAGTCTAGAATGATCAAACAGATATTCTGTTTTACTTATAATTTTTCTTTTAAATTGAGATATAATTCATCCATAAAATTGGAAAGCAGAACCTGGTACAGAAGCCTCACCTTCCCCCAAACAACCACTCCTTCCCAGCTATCATAGACGACAATAAATTTAAAAAACAGAAATTACAAGCTTGGCAAGGTGAATACACCTCTCTATAGTTCAACACACAAGTAATACACGGTCATCAAGCTGACTTACCTTCAAATATAGGGCATTAGCTTACTTAAATACTTAATGATAAACACAATTTTCAGTTGATAATTGATAAAGCAGATGATCAAATGGAAAATGGGGCAAAGCCATTGTATCACAGATAACAGGAGAAGGATTTGGTGGGGAGGCAAGTAACAGCACTTCAAAACCATAAACCCTCTCACACATCCAATCACAGATACATTCCATTCAGTTGAAATGAGTGTTACTCTCAATGTCAAAGCCAAGCTGAGTCCTTACTAATAAACTGAACTCATCTGCCAGAAAAGCTGAAAAATGATCAAACCCAACATGATTATAACCATAACAATAGATTCCCACACAATTAGCTTTAAGTCTCTCACTCCACTTCCAGTTCCCAGCACACACATTGTTCTTCAGTGACCAAGAATCTCATGTGGGTCTCCCGAAAAATGCCATGTTCCAAAATTTACATTCTCCTCAAAATTAAATAATTCATACTTTAGCTCTCACAGATCCATACCCATTTAAGCAAAATCCCATTCAATATCAACCCTATTTCAGACACTGGGAAACACACCCAATAAATAAATAAATCCACAAAAAAAATCACGTGTAAATAAATTCAAGCCAATAATCAAGCACAAGTATTAAAACAACTTTTTTAAAAAAAAAAAGTAAAAAAAAATAGATTGAAACTTAGACAAGAAATTAAAACGCTCATGAAGCATACCAGGTAGGATCGTGGGGTGCAGGAAGATTAGCTCAACGGTCAATGACAAACTTCAAAATTGAATTTCGAGTATGAATAATTAATCTGAGAAGAAGAAATGAAGATAGAAGTGGCGGGGAGGCTTGTGGAGGGAGGGAGTAAAGCGCATCCCAAGGAGAACGATAACCATTTACAGGGAAGCAAATCTTATCATGCGCCGTGTGGATGCACTGTGTTATCGAACGCATCAAGTGATTATCGGCCGTTGGATTTCTCAAGTGTTATGGGCCGTTAGATTCAAACCGAACCGTCTTGGGTTCTTTTTTTGTCAAGAACAGTGTTGTTTATATTTTTGCTCAAATAGCGCAAAATGATTGGAGTTGCTTTTAGAACCCTTTTTTTGCTATTCACACCCCCATCATATATCCCCTTTCTCATATTCCCCCTACCCCTACCCCTACCCCTACCGGCAGCCACCCCCTCCCCTTTCCCCACTCCCCTGTCTGTGTTCCCCCCTCCCCTGTCCGTGTTCCGCCTCCCCTTTATTTTTTTTCAATGTTTTGGGTTTAGAGACGAAATTTTTCCGTCTCTAAACTCGTCCCCCTAATGCCCACCCTCTTTCCGGATTTCAATTGTGTTAAAAAATTTCGGAAGGTTCCGGAAATTTTTTTTGGCGGAGACGAGTTTAGAAGGGGCGGGAGGTTGGGGGACGGGGAGGGGGCCATTGGGGAGGGGGTAGGGGAGGGGGGCGTTGGGAAGGGTGGGGGAGTGGGGTGTTTGGAAAGGGGTGGGGGAGTGGGTGGGGAGGGGTGGGTTGCTGGCTGCAGGGGGAGTGGAGTTTAGAGACAGAAAAAATTCGTCTTTAAACACAAAACTTTGAAAAAAAAAATAGAAGGGGGGGGACAGGAACAAGAATGGGGCGTGGGGAGTGGGGGAGGGGGAGTGGGTTGGGGGTGGCTGGCGGTGGGGTGGGTGGGGGTAGGGGTAGTTTAAGAAGGGGTATGAGATGAGGGTGCAAATAGTAAAAATAGGGGTGGTAAAAGCATCTCCTTTTTTGCATGCATGCGCAGGGAGGCTCGCGGGCTCTTTTTGCTATTGGTCATTGCTTTTCTCACTGTAACTTTTGCTACTCCCACCCCCCCTATTTTTTCCTTCCCTCCCCCTTCCTGTCGCTCTCATTCCCACCCATCCCCCTTCCCCACTCATTTTCCCTTCACCCCATCTCCTTTTTCTTTTCCCATTTCCCCCTCCCCTTCCCCCACTCCTACCCCTTTTTCTTTTCCGCTTTCTCCTTTTATAGACATAATTGTCCGTAAGTTGCTTTTTAAAAAAAAGACTTACGGGAATGTTTTCCTGACAACTTACAGACACAATTGTTCGTAAGTTGCTTTTAATAAAAAGCTCTTTTTTGTAAAAAAAATGCTTATGGACACGGTTATTTGGGATTAGTTCCCAGACAACGTTGTCCGTAAATCAATTAAATGAAGGGCAGTTTAGGATTTTATAATTTTTCAAAAAATAAAGGGGTGTGGTAATAGCAAAAATCACGGTGGGAAAGACAGATGTCTTTCCTATTCCCTCCCCCATTTTGGTTTTTTTTATTTAATTTGTTCTCTAACTACCTTCACCTCTTCCCCTTCACCACCACCATCATCATCCCCCACCCACTCCCCTTTCTCCTCTTATCCCACCCCACGTCTATAAGACATTTTTCATGAAAAAAAGTTTCAAAATATGTGTGTTCGTAAGCCATTTTGACTTACAGACACGCGAGCCCAGAAGCCATTTTTTTCCAAATCTTCGCAAAATTCTTGGTTTGGGATCGGGATCATGGGCTTTATCTAAGACAATTTAATCTTTTTTCTCCCACATGCTCTTTTCTCCTTTTTTATTAAATTGAATTTCCTTTAATATATTTTCAATTTAAACTCCCCATTCCTTTCTCCCTCTCTTTCCTTTTCCCTCTCAAATTCCCCCTTTCCTTTTCCCTCTCAATTTCACCGTCTCCTAGTCCTTTTCACACATTCCTCCCACAAATCACCATGCCATGCATCAAGTCGTCCTTAAAGAAAGACAATGTTATATGCAGTGTTATATATAAAAATTGGCTTAGACCGACGGGAACCAGATCATATGACCGGTTCGAGTAACATGTTGGATCGGATGTGGAACAAAACCAGTGCAAAACAGTGCGACTCAGCGAGTTTTTGTAAAAAATTGGTGACCCGGCCCCGTTTTTCCAACCAGAACTTGCCCAGTTGTAAGCACTTTCGCCGGAGTTGCAGGAAATCAGACAACACAGAGCCATGCTTGCATCGTAAACAATCGTTCAGGTCCTCTCGTTTACCAACAGCACACAGTCATGTGTGCTCTCGGCGACAAGGTCATCACCGAGCTCATCACCAAGTTGGGCCACGCTAGTAGCGTCGGTCGGGCCGACACAAAGCCGACGCTAAGTTGGTTTTTTTTTTACATTTTTTTATGTAGCGTCAGCTAGGTCAACGTTATCTTTATTAAATAAAGAAATAATTTTTTTTTAAAAATTATTTAGCGTCGACCTAATTATTTATACTAGAAAAACTACAATTTGATACATGTAGGTTAGAAGTTTTTTAATATAGGCTTATTATGGATGATTATTGTAAAGTAACAAACTGGATTTATAATGCAATATTATTGTATTTTTAAATAGGCATTGAGGGGCCATTTGATTTCCATTTTCATTTTCTATTTTCAGTTTTATTTTATAAAAATGTCCATTTTTATTTTATTTTCAATTTTTAAAGTTTTGTACAGAAACAATGATTTTTTTTTATTGTAAGTGTATAGACGCATGTTGGGTTGAAATCCAAAATTTTACTAAGTTATGACAGATCAATATCTTTGAATTCGAAAACATATGAAAATATATTCGAAAGAGCTATTATTAATCGATATTCAAATTAACTTAGCAAATTTTAAAGAGCTTATACTATTTTGAGTGAACTTTGATATAAATTGATATACATTCGAATTCGAAATGCTCTTGATAATGAGAAGAAAAGACGGTTATATAAATTCGTTTACTTGACGAATTCAAATAAATTTTGAAGACAAGAGAGAAGGAAAATAAAAGCAAGTCTTTAATTCATATGTGAAGCCAATTTGAATTACATGAGAAATTCGAATGAAACGCATAAAGAAAAATACATAAACACATAGAATAAAAACTATCTTAAATCTTCATAAAATTAGAGTCCTAACTTCTTTTCCTTCTTCTCCGCCTCTTCTTCCTCCTTTCCCACAAGCTTTGATTGAATCACTAGGGCAGAGACATTGTACGAGCACGATAAAAAATCCCTGCGATTCAATTGAGAAATGGGAAAAATGGTGTGAAGATAAAATACAGTGAAATTTTGGCTACAACGTTCGACCAGAAAGAAAATCCTTAAAAAGGTTTCAAAAAGCTTATAGCTTTGGCTACCCCGTTGACCTTATAAAAAATGAAATCATTAAATATTAGGTTGAACGCAATAGCCAAAGAAAGAAGCTTTTCCATGGTGATTTTGAGAAGAATGAAGAGAAACGTAAAAGTCAAGTCATATTTATAGTGAAGCGTTTGGACGGTGAAGTTAATATGCATGCAGAACTACCCAATCAATGAGCAAGTCAAACCCACATGTGGACGGTGGTCAAGTCTATCTCTAATTTGACCAATCAGAAATAAAGCATGTGGGCATAAAGAAAATAAATCATTCCAAATCTGATCAAGTTTCAAGATATGATTCGAAATTCAAATGGAGATCGAAGACTAGTTCAAGAAAAGAATGACTTTCAAGATAACTTAGAAAAATTTATGGAGTCAGAAGCTTGGAAAGAAATTCGAAGACCTATCAGATATTGAAAGGCAATTCGAAGACTCATCAGATTTCAAATAGAGCAGTTATTGGAAGTTACCTTATAAAGATAGATGTTAAGATCTCAGGCAAGCAATATGTCATTGAAGAGTTAGATGACCGTTGCTATCTTTGTATACGTGTCATACTTAGAAATTTGAACCTTCAAATAAGTTTATAGGCATGTCAAAATCCTATTAAGTAGCCATTAGAATAGAAATCTATATATAGGTAGAATTCTGATGTAATAGTGGTTGGATTTCATTATACTGAAAACTCTCTGAAAACACCAAACGTCCAATCTGTGAAGTGACTAACTGGTTACTAAAGAGATAATCAGGTATGTGTATCCACCAAAATTTCAATTAATGCAATTTTTATTCTGCATTTTTACTTTCTTTTGTTTATCTTTCCACATTTTTTAGTTTTCTTCTCTGCATTTACTTTTAACTTTAATTTCCAGTTCTGAATCTTTACATTCATTTATTTTCTAATTCTGTTTGTTCTTCATTTAACTTTTAGAATTCAATTCAATGAATAGTAAGAAATTCGATTTTTATTTTATTTGTTGAATATAACTTCTATGTAATCATGTTTCCTAAAAAGAACCCTTGAGAGGATTCAGATTCTAGTCTCAAATTGTACTTTGAGAATCAAGAAAATTTTCGAAAACACATTGAAAATCTTCACAACAAACAACATGATACATGTTTTTAAGACATATACATGCAAAATTCCCAACATGGTTTAAGACATACGTAAGTTTGATAAATGCACAACATATATTTATTGATAAACACACCTTATAAGTTTTATCTATATGTTATGGATACATTAACGATGAGAGAAATAGGGTAACTAACACAGACTTAAAGTTATATATTATCATAAGGTCTCAAATCAAGAGCAACATCATATAACATATACCTTGTTAATGAGTACAAGTTTCATACAAGTATGTAGTGATGATAAAAAAAAGCCATAAAATGCAGGATACACATCGAGTGTCTTACTAAAGGAGGTGAAGTTGACTTTTATGGCATCATTCGAAATATATTAAAATTGGATTATCATGGTTTGAATAATAAGATTATCACCAATTATTGTGGGCAATCTGATCCATTAAGGAATAGAGACACAAGGTTCATTTGGTGTATAATAATGGGTATGAAGATGAATATATTATAAGGTTGCCATAATTCGTTCATTCTTGCACAAGAAGCAATACAAGTATAGTATGTTCCATGTCTGAAAATGTGTAAAAACATATGTGATTGGTTTGTGGCTATCACAAATCACAATAGAGTTAATGTGCCACGTGAAGGTCGATGACACAGACGATAAAGCTCCTTGAGTTGATGAAATGCCACTTGTTCTACCAATTACAAAAGTTGAACAAGTAACTGGCTTGCATGATAACATGTGAAGGTCGATGACACGGACGATAAAACTCCTTATCAATAATTATAGTGGGTTCAATCATGCTGGCTTCCAAACTTCTTAGGCCAAATCTATATGTTATGCAACCCGAATCCCGACCCGAGGTTTGAATATTATTAATTGAACCCACTGATATGATTGATTTGGCCTAAGAAGCTTTCTGATAACAAATGAATGATAGAAAATTTGAAATAATAAGAGCATGAAGATGAATTTTGTGATAACTTTTTATATTTAATTTAATGTATATATATTTCTATTTAACTAGTTATCACTACTGCATTATAAGCTTTTAGTAACATTTTTTATCTATACTTGTTAAAAATGTTACTAATATATTTAATTAAAGGGATTTAACAAAATTTTTAAAAAAAATGTTAGTGCTGTCATGCTCACAACCCAGGTAAAGCAAATGGTTTGCATTTACTCACGAGTATTCAACTTGGGTTGTTCACTATGGTAAATAGATACAGATTTTCAGCGGTTTGTCCCATTTAGTTGGGGTTTTACATGTCTTAATTTTTTTTCTTATTTTTCCTTAAATGAAAAAGCTTCTAGACCATCTAATTCCTTTCCGCCGCGCAAGTGCCCTGTTTTTCTCCTCAGTCGCAACTTCTACATCGCACGAGTCACATCCCAAAGCTTCATTGCTCACCAACAACCGTCACCGAAAATCTATCTTCACTTTCCGTCGTTTCCATCGTACGAACCACTCACCGGCAGTAAGCTCTCACCTCCAGTAATTCATTATATCTCGTCCGCCATCTTCTTCACCCAAACAGAAACCACCGTCCTTCGTCGACCTGCGTCGCGTGCAGCCACTGTTTTCCAATGACTCCACGGTTACAATATCTTAATCGATCGAAGGTCCAATGACACCGCGTATGAACCCTAACTTCATTGTTATTTTCTGCTTTAAGTTGAATTCATTGTTAGATTGTGTGTAGCTCTCGCAAGTTTGATTTCCCGTTACTTTTTAAGGTTTAAATTCCTCAATCCATTTCCTAATTTATTGCTCTATTTTTCATTTCAATTGTGAGATCTTAACTCTGAATAGGTTCCGACTTGATTTTTTTCAATTTTTTATTTCTCTTGGATTGCAATGTTGTCAATCACTGAATGTCTACATTGTGTTCATGTTTCCTCAAAGGTTCTAGGAATGAATATGAAAATAGGATGAAATTGAATTGAAAAAAGTAAGAGGAAGGAAGATGTTGTCAATCACAGAATCGGTTCTTTTTTCTTTTCAATTTCTGACATTTCCTTGGTGAGTTTCTCTTCCCTAGATGAAGTGAAAGGGTTGTGTGATGTTAATGTAGAGGCTTACTCATATTTTATTACTCATATTTTAATCATGTTTAAACCTACTGATATTGCTTTCCTTTATACTCACCCTTAGAAATAGATGGAGTAAATAAAACAACTCATGTTGCAGAGAGATTCTCCGCCAAGTGTCCAAGTCTATCTATTACAAGAAAGATATAGTCACATTTTTTATGCATTCTTCATATATACTATATGATGGCTAAGGTAAGGAGGTCTATGAATCTATGAATCTATGACACTGCTCATCTGGAACTAATTCCCTTTGACATGGAGAGAGCTCAAATAACTGCAACATTCAAATTGAAGAGGCCACAAATGCTCAAGTACTTAAGGTTTGCTTCATGTGCTTTAATCAATATTTCATATTTATTTGTTTGATTGATATTAAATATTCTTGTAAATTCTATTATATGACAAGCTTGGTGATATCTGCTCCAGTTGCTTGCATGAGTTTTGTTTTAATGTTCTGTTTTCCAGGTTATATTGGTTCTGTTTTTCAGCTTGCTGGACTCTTTTCGTTTTTAGGTTACTACATATTTATAATTTTAAAAGTTTGTTATACATTTTTCTTCTTTCAATCTCCTAGTTATTTTTTTTGCTGGAAGCTGTAGTTATGGCCAATTTTGACACCGCAAGGATTTGGCAGAGAAATGTGTCCTGTGACAATTTTTTATTGCCTTGTCATTTGAGTATATTGATATATATATAGATGCATGTGTCCTTTATTTGGAGATTGCCAACAGATATGGTGTTAGTGATTATCCTACACTGTAATTTTTCCCAAGGAGCAATAAAGTTGTGGAGATGATTGTAGCAAAGGACAAATTACTTCTAAGGTTAGTAAATCAATATATGTGTATTAGTAAAAGAGGTTTGGTTTGAAGGAGTTTGAGTGCGGTTGATAATGAGAAGGTGTTATATTAATATGATTTTCTTTAATTATTATTGTGGAATAGTATTAATCAAGAAATTAGAATAATATTCCATTGAATTATTAATATCAATTATGAAATACTTTTTAATTATTGCACATTATTATATATATTTGAATATATTGAACCAAGCACTCTGTGACATATGGTGTATTGGTATATTATATAATGATTTTGATTGGTGGATTAACATTTCTTGGCATAGTACGTATTATATATGTCTTGACCATGTATACAAATGAACTTGGATCCCTGTTGCTTAAGCTTTCCGGTATATTGGACCCTCCAATTGGTTGTTTGATAAATTAAATACTCTAAAATCCTTTTGCTGAAATTCTGGTATGTTGCCTCCAAAACTATTCTCATGCAAGTCCAAATCCAAAAGTCTAGGCAAATTAGCAAGGGACTTAGGTATATGACCCGTAGGTATAAGTCCAAATCCAAAACTGAGGTATAGTTTTCATTTTATCATAACCTTGACTTCGTAATACGGTATATTGGGTTCCCTGGAGTGTATATTGTGTAATGAGGCCAGCAAAATTTTTTCATTATGCACTACTTGCAAGCAAAGAAATTAGTTTCTCTTAGGGTGTGTTTGTGAGTTTAGATGGAAAGGAAAAGGAAGGGTTAAAGGGATAAGGGAGGGGGAGAAGAGGGAGGAAAGACTTTGTAAAAATATCAAACTCACAAACACAAAGGGGAAAGGCTTTCAATAAACCCTTTCATTCCTTCCCTTTCCCTCCAAAATTCAACTCACAAACATACCCTTAATTTTTTGCAGAATTCTCTCTTTAATTGTTTGGGAGCCTGATCATACACTAGATTTACATATAGATTAATCTCATTTAACATTGTTACTGCTTTAATCATTCATGATTAGAAGTTCTTAGTTCATCAATAAATGACCTTCACTAATCTCACGTATCATCAATCTTTTTTATTGCAGTCCTAATGAAATTTCTTTGCAGATACGGGTTAAAATTTTAGGTCCAGTAATTAGTTGATAAATTTAACTCCAAACCAAGGGTATGAATAATGCATGTAGCTGCTTTAATTTTATATGTTCCTGTACCTTAATGCGTATAATCAGAGGATATAATTACCATCCATTCTCACAAATTAAGACAGATAGAAAAGTGATCCATATTTAAATCATACCAATGATATTGGTGGGAGCTTGCTTCACTTAATTGAATTTGCCATCAAGTGTGGAATTATAAGATACAGACTCTAATTCACTTTGCCTTTTAGGTATTTTTCAAGTATTCTATTATTACAAAATCTTAATTCAATTTGCCATCAAGCGTGGATTGAAGTGCGTTTCGAGAGTGGCACCACATCATTTCGAGCGGATCATTTATCAAAATATTAAAATTTTTGTATTGTATATTTCCTTTTTTTGGATTTTTATAGTGGAAATATATTCATCAAAATACATTTTCTAGGCCCCATTTTACTTGTCAGTTGTCTATTCTACTTACTTTTTTATGACATTTGAATTGGTACATGAATTAAAGTGATGAATTGTTTGTGTCAAATATTTTATATGATCTTTTCTTTGTTTGATATTGGAGATCGTATCAACCAATACTAAATAGCTTGTATAAGCTAACAGGCTACAAAAATCTTGACATCCATTAACAAAAAAGGAATTGAAGTTGTCCTCAAATTTATATTAATGTCTTAAAATGAGTATCAAAGTTAATAATTTTTAAATGTTACAATTGTAAGTTAGTAACATTTTTTAAATGTTATGAAAAATGTCAATTAACAACATTTTTTAATGTTACAAAAGAAATAAATTAGTAATATTTTTCCAATGTTGCTAATAACATTAAAAATGTTGTTAAAATCAATTAGTAACAATTTTATAATGTTACTAATAATATGTAAAAAATGTTGTAAAAACCAGTGGACGACGAGAGCTTTATACTGCATCTGCCAAAATGTTGTTAAAGGCAAAAGTAACATTTTATCATAATTTAACAACATGTTTTAAATGTTGTTAAAAATCACTTATGTAGTAGTGTATTTTATCTATATTTATAAAAACTCTGACGTATTTTATAGTTTATAATACAATTAGTATGAATGAAATTGTAGAATATATCAACAATAAAAAATGAAAAAAAAGGATAAATAAACAATATTTAAATGCTATTTTCATTGAAACTTGCAAGGTAAAGATTGACAAATAATATATTTTGTAAATAAGTAAAAAGTAGTATTCAATGAATGTTAATCTTAATATATTTTTCATTTATTTAAACTTAACACACGTAATAAAATATGTAATTTAATTAATGTACTTTTAATTGTTATTTATTTAAAATATTCTAGAAAAAATTATAGAAAAATAAAGATTAAATGTCCAATTCGATCCTCCACAGAATAGAGTATTGGTACATCAATCCTTTGAATGATTTACTCATCAAATTAGTCGTTGAGAAGTTAAGTTGAAGAGTGTGTTTGGTAAAACTAACTGAAAGCTGAAAAGCTAGCTGATTTATTTGAATGTGTTTGTAAAACTAACTGAAAATAGTAAAATGACATATAAGGACATTATTAATTATTAAATATTGATAAGTTGGGGTGATTGAGGGATAAATTTGTAATTAATTTTCAGCTAGTAGCTGAAAATTGAAGTTTTTTTTAAAAAGCTACCTCAAGTACCTTTTCAAAAAAAAAAACTAGTAGCTATCCAGAAAATTTATCTTACCAAATACGACTAAAATGGTTTCAGCTACTGATTTTAACTTTCAGCTAACTTAAATGGCTTACCAAACACACTCTATTGTCTTTCTCCAAATTATTCCCTTAAAGATATTGTGATCAACTTGGTCCTTTTGTATTATCACTTTAGTCCATCGTATGGATGATTTTTTCTGTATAACATGAAGAATAAGGCAAGAAATTAAACACAAAAGCAACCAACAATGTTCATTCTATTGGATAATAGCAAAATTTATCTACTTATGGGATCCCAAATCTTCAAATGTTAGTAGTTACAAGCTCCCATTTTACTAAGTGATTCACCCACTCCATTTTGTCTCTCGATAGATGTGACACAAATTAAGGTCATTTTCATTCTAACACCTCATTTTTTTTACTATTCACAGATCTTAAATGGATCTCATCATTACACTATCTGCTTCTTATTGAATACCTATCGTCTGTTACCCAACTCCTCACTTTTTTACTATTACATAATTTAAATGGGTCACATCATTACACATCACTCATTATTGGATCTAGACCCTCTCCTGCTTCTACAACCTTTGCAACAAACTTTAGCTATGGAATAGGTACGAAATCACTAGGTAATTAAAATCCCTAGCTAATTTGTAGCTAAACATTGTTATAGAGGTTGCACAACTGCCGAGAATCCTTACACACCTCATTCTTTATTTTTTATTTAAAAATATTTTAATTAATAGACAATAAAAAATGAGGTGAATAAACTCTCTAATGGTTTTAAAACTGCCATAATTTTTTTAAAAATATTTTTCCAACACTTAGTAGTGGTTTTAAATCGCCAATAAGTGAGAATGTGGGAAGAGCTCCCGGGTTCGATCCTCACTAAACACATTTTTCGGGAGGGGTGAGGAGCCTTAACTGTGACTAAGCCCCAAATAGGATTTGTCCCTGGTAATAGGGGATACCTATGATTTACACAAAAAAAATCGCCAATAAATGCAAAAAATATTTTAAAAAAACTTTGTAGCCCACTATTAAATACAAGAAAAAAATATCGGCGATTTTAATTTGCCAGTAACATGTTTGCAAAGTTGTTGCAGTACAACAGATTTTTTGATGCGTTTACTCGCGGTTTTAAACCGCTATAGAAAAAAAACAACATCAGTGCTCAAGGTACCGTTAAAGCACTCATCTCAAATTCACTCTAGTGATATTTTCTCGAGGAGAATCAGTAAACACCCCGATAAAGATGCCCTAAGAAGCTTGCCACTAACAAATGAATGATAGAAAATTTGAAATAATAAGAGCATAATGATAAATTTTGTGATAATTTTTATATATAATAATATTTGAAGGACTAATTTAACGGTAGGAAAAGTAATAATATAACGATACCTTAATTTTTAGAGTGCTAAGTTGATGGTTTTCTAAAAAGAAATGTCATGTGACAAATCCTAATATAAAAAGTTATTTTTTATAGAATATAGATATAGATGGATGGTAGTACGAGACAAAACCTAGATAATTAAGTATGCCAAAGAATTAAGATGTTTAAGGTTTGATGGAACATGGCACTTTATAGCTTTTCTTAATTGGGATATATAGTCGTCCCCTACCAATGACCATCTTCTTTCTACTTCATTATTACTACTTACTAGCAGTGTGTGTTTTGTCCTTTTTGTAGCAATCAATCGTGTCCCAACCTAACATGACCCTCCGCACTGGATGGACGCCTATGCCTCGTTTCGGACTTCAACTTCCAAAGTCTTCAGCCTCAAAATGATTTGACGCCTTTTGTCACATATCACTGAACGTGGAATATAATGTGCAATGCAATACTATCATTCTTCAATACAAGCTACAACTCGGGTGGGTGAAGAACAAAATGTTTTGTTTCGTTTATTTAAAAATTACAATAAGCATATATATCACTTGGAATGAGTGTTGTACTTTCTAGTTTTTTTTTTTTTAAAAAAGGGGGCAAGCTATTTTATTTAATTAAAAGGTTGTTATTTATTATAGAAGATACTACAATTTTTTTAAAAAAATATTTATAATTTAATGTATTAACATTTATAACTATTTGTCTAGTCTAACATTCTGTAGTTTAAAATATTAAATAAATGATTAATTGGTAAAAGTAAGTAAATGATTTATTTCTAAAAATGTATTTTAGTATTATATGTTTAAGATTTTCTTAATATGACCTAAACCTATTATATAAATATTATAAATTTTCATCATATATACATCCAATTATTCAAATTATGAAAGTGGCTTATTGACTTTTGAAATGATACACTCATACACATGTTTTAAAACTTCTCAAAATAAAAAGCGAGACAGATCTGTGTAAACGTCTGAGCAATTTTTTGTTTTTTCGTAAAGTTTAAGGTTTTAAGTTTAGGATTAATGGATTATAAATAAATATCATCGTTTCGGTCTAAGACACCAGGGATTTAAAAATTACATTGTATCTCAGATTCTCAATTACTTTATTTTAATTAAGTTGGATATTTAAAGAGGAGATTGATAATAAATTAATTTATACAACAATTCATATAACACACTTTTAACCCTGAGGTTGGTTCAACGGAGGGGGCTGATTCAAGCTTAACCAAGGTTGGGGGTTCGAATCCCGCCTTGGACATGCAGCTCCTTTAAAATCCAGGGCCAACTGTCTCACTCATCGAGGTGCCTACAAACCAGCGAGGTGATTAATCACTGTTGTCGGCGGTGGATACCCTGGTCAAATACCAAAAAAAATATAACACACTTTTTATTTCTACGTCTTAATTTCTATCATATTATTTATCACATCTAAGTGATTTCATATTTCTCTCTCTTCTCTCCCTTTTATCTCTTTATCTCTCTTAGTTGTATTGTTATATGAATTTCATTTTTCTTTAAAGAGATGAAATTCTCAATCCCATGACATTTATTCTTTTATTCAAAAAATTCAAACCCAGATTTAATTTATTTAAAGGAAATTAGTTTTTTTTATCATTTTAAGTTTTAACCAATAATAATAATAAGTGTTGGTGAGAATTAATTATAATATTGTACCGCGCTTTTATTTTTATCTCAATTAAAAATAGTTTTCTACTATTTTAAGCTATTTTTTATTTAAAGTAAAAAAAATTAAACATGCATTCTTATATTTGAAGTTATTTTTTGTTATCATTAAATAGTTTTATATTAATCAAAATATTTTTTAATTTAACTATTAACTTTTTACATAAATACATATAAAATATACGGAATATATATTTTATTCTAGTATTATATAAATACGGGGAAAAAGTTGCCGACAAGAGTTAGAAAATGGAGCTAACCAGACAGGGGTATTTGGAAGTGAATATAAAATTATGGTAAATTGACTCGAATAATTGTTTGATGTGGTTTAAGAGATACATGTTTCCTCTCCTTAATTTATTAATATTACTTTCCACTGGGTTTGCCTTAAATCAAAACATACTGTAAAATGTTAAAAAATAAATAATTCAAATACTGTAAAATATCATTTCTCTAAAAAAATTTATTTTAACTTTTTAAAGATTAATTTAATGATAATTTATAACTATGTCATTTTATTTAATATTTATTCTTTAAAAATAAAAAAATCTCTTGATTGCATAATTATTAAAAGTGTAATTAATATTAATTTAATCTTAATTTAATAAAGATGTTCCAAATACATGTTGTAGCATGAGAAAGATGTCTTAATTTGTGAGAAAGAATAGTTCTTATCTAAGTATAAACTTTATAAGATTAATTAATAGCAAATTTTTATGGTGATTAACTCTGGTCTCGTTAATAATTTGTAGATACTTATCCAGTCATTATTATTGTCCCAATCGAAACGTGTCACGTGGAATCCACTAACACCTTAAATTTAATGTTTATAGTTCATTAAACTATACTTTTACTACTTCCGATCCTATTCAGTTAAAGGATTGAGGTTTTAATTTTATTTAAAAAAATTATTGGTTATATAATTTATGATTTAAAATTATAAAGTTCATGTGTCATTCATTAAATTATGTGGCTCAATAAAAAATGGACACCTCCTAACCCATAATTTTAGAACTATACCATAGAATCTACCAACTTTAATATATAGAGTTAGATTTACCATAATTGTCAAAGCATTAATCTTTGTACCAAAACTAAATTGAATATTTTTAAAGTTCACTTTTAAGGCTATATGTGTTTTTTTTTTTAAAAAAACAATGTAATTTGAATCTAGAACTTCATACTAGAACTTCATACTAGACTATCCAAACCCACAACTATTAAGCTAACTCTAGTAGGTAAGGTTATATGTGTTTGGGTAACGAAGAATGAAATTAAATGAAGTAAAATAAAATAAATTTACTATGCCATTGTATTTTTATGGTAGAATGGAAAAAAAGGTTAATTCCATCCCCGAATTGATTTGGAAAGGAAGAAAAAAAAACAGATATATTTATAATATTATATAATATAATATAATACAATATCATTCATTCTATCATATTTCTTTTCATTTTAAACAAATAAAATTAAAATTTCATTATATATATATATATATAATCATAGATGAATTAACAATTTGCATCCACAGAAGTATTACCATCATAAAAAACAAATTTATATATATATATTAATTGTTTCCACAAAAGTTTTATATTTTTAATAGGATTTAAAACTGTCAGTGTAAAGAAATTTTACACAAACATGTAATGGTGTGCTGCCACATCATTTAATGAAGGTAACACCTCATGTGTTATTAAATTCAACAAATGATGTGGCAACACATCCTTCAATGTCTGCGTAAAATTTCTTACATTGACAATGTATATATATTAAACTCTTTTTAATATTACATATTTATATATACACATGGTTTAGGTTTAATTGTATTTTTTATCCTTTTAATTTTTACTATGTGCAATTTTGATCCACAAGTTTTTTAAAGCAAATTAAGTCATCTCACTTTCAAAATTAAACAAATTTGATCCCTCCATCAATTATCTTCTATTTAAAAACTTTAAAATTCCCACTTTATACTCAATATCTTTATAAATTGAATTGATTAAATAGTTTAAAATCTTCATAAAATCCAAAATTCACTAATGATCAGAAATGGGGGATTGGTTCAAATGATATATATATGTTTGGTTTCCCTTAAGTAAGGTCTCGGGTTCTAGTCTTGTGATGAGTGGAAAAAATTTCCAAAAAGGTATGTTTGTGAGTTGAATTTTGGAGGGGAAGGGAGGGAAGGGAAGAGTTTATTGGAAGCCCTTCCCCCCTTTGTGTTTGTGAGTTTGAGTATTTAATAAAGTCTTTCCCTCCTCTTCTCCCCCTCCCTTCTCCCTCCAATCCTTTCATTTCCCTCCTCTCTAAACTCACAAACACATCAGGAGAACTAGCCCCACGATGATGTGAATATTCCCAGAATTGAGTATGATTGCCAATCATAAAAGATACATGTGGTTTAAACAAAAAAAACTCGTTGATCAAAATATCAAAATTTCACTTAAAATTAAAAAATCCCAAATTTTCACTTTTTATGAACCCCAATTCAACACCTTACAAAATCCTTTAGTTTTATCAATTTTTATTATAATTTTTTTATTTTTAAATTTTTAATATCCCAAATTTATCATAAGTCGCATAATAGTTGGATTGAAAATAAAAATATGAGGGTTTTAAATAGAAAATAATTAACGTAAATATTAAATCTCGACTTACTTGTCTAAAAATAATAATAAAAGATCAAAATTATATACCATTCAAATTAAAGAGACTATAAATATAATTATACATCATTTTTTATATCTTAAGAAGAATCAAATCCAATATCCAATATCCAATAGAATATACATGGTACAAGCTATATCTCCTATCTCTAGTCCTGTTTTTAGAAAGAACCGCTCCAATAGGTCCATTCATTTTCGCTCAAAAGGTGAGTGCCTCCTCAACTAATGTCGGTGTTTTGGTTTTACACTATAGTCCACTTTTTTTTTGTGGAACACTATAGTCTACTTTATTCCTTTTTTTCATAATGGCATTTTCTCTCTAATAAGACTATTTTATATGATTATACCCTTTGTATTATCCTCTTTCAAAATTGGCATCATCTGGTCAAAATTTCGCAGTTCTTTGTGTTTCTCATTTTGGTGGTGTTTGGAAGAGCTTATTTGAGTTTATCTTATAACATAAATACTTATGTAATTGTTTGGGTAAGCTTATGACATGCTCATAAGCTGATTTCAGCTTATTTCAATAAGCTCCTGAGAATAGCTTATGGAATATCTTATGGAGAATTTAAGTACAATGTGCAATCTTCAATTTTCATCCATTTTCTTAAGAGCTTATTTATTAAGTGCTTATTAAATAAGAGCTTATATTATAAGCACTTAATTAAGTTATTTTTTTTGTCTTCTATGATGTAAGATTTATAAACTTTTTTTAATAAAAGATTTTTATAAACTTTTGGGAAACAATTTGCATTATAACATTGTTTATTTTTTAAATGTATGTAAAAAAAATGGTGTGTTTTATATCTAATAACCCTATTTAACAATAACAATAGATCGACTTTCAATTTACATAATTTCCAAATAAAAATTCTTCCCCAAAAAATAAAAAATGTTATGATAAAAAAATTAACACGTACTTGTGCTGTCTTTTATCCGATCACAGAGACGTTTGCTGGAAGGCCGTCCCCCACATCATCATCTAGATTTCCTTATTAGTGCTAAATATTGTCAAGCTATGGACATGCTCCTATAGCTCGAATTGGCCTTTTTGTCGTCATTTATAATTCAAGTGGAAACATTGCAATATTCTTGTAAAAGAAATGTCACTTCTTGGGAGATATTATCATATCCCTTAAAGTAAAGGTACATTATATTTCAGAAATTAAAAGAGCTTTTTGTGCTTAATGGTAACTTATACCCTTATATAAATTACCAAAACCTGTCACTATCAGTCAAATTTTAGTGACATGAGAGTACGACAAAATTATAATAGTTCATGAATTACAATTCAAAATCATAAACATATTTAAATGGGGTTTTAAACATTACATTGGTTAATTTTTGTCTCTCCATGGAAGATCTTTATGCTCTCTTTCTTAGAGATCTAGCTCCATGAAATATTTTCTTCTCACGTCAACGCTCAACAACAACTTTCCTAGCATACTTATAAGCAACTTTATTGTCATAATCATTTGTTAAGCAATTCTCTATAGAGCATGACTCAAGTGATTACTTTTTTTTATAAGCAAAAAAAAATCATCAATGAAAGGAATATAAGGGACACTCCAACCCATTACAAAAGACCCAATACAATCAAACTTAAAAAATTTTCTGGTCAGTGGTCACCAATACATGACTCAAGTGATTACTAGCGGAGCTCTTAGGTGCTTCTTGTTTCATCACCTTTTTTGATAGATTAACCCTGCAACAAAAATTCTTAACACAAAATTGCTTAATAAAATTAGATAAATCAAATTCATTTTTTTACCACCAACAAGGAAATAGATTTTTCCATTTTTACATTAGTAATAGCCTCTATAGTGTGGCCAAAAAGGGCTTGTCAATGGTGATGAGTTTTCGAGTCTTCCTCAATTTCTAAAACCAATAAAGGGTCCACCTGGTTTACAGTTAAGTAGAATTGATTCTAAACAAATGATTGAGATGGATAAATACACGCTTTACGAAAGTACGTTCAACAAAAGTGATTTAAAATCAATTGGTTTTATTTGACTACAATTTAAAACAAACAGGCTAAAAATCAATTGAAGTGAAAATTTTAACTTTGATAGGGTCATCCTCTAAGATACCTACTAGGTATTTAACGAAATGGTCCACCATCTACAAAATGTTGTGGGTTTCAATTCACCCATCTCAAGCTTCTTACACACATTCCACACAGAAAAGGCCATAACGTTAACACCAGCCTCCTGATCACACAAAGCTCTGTTAAAATTCAAATTTTCAACCAAACACGAGATAAAGAAGCTAGTTATAAGTCATTAAGCTTTGGAGGAAATTTATTTTGAATTAAGCCATTGTATTCCTCAATCAAAACAATATTTTCATACTCTTTAAACTTTCTTATATTAGATCAAATTTAGCATAAATAGACATTTGTTGCAAAACTTCAACAAGAGATATATTTATGTATAGCTTCTTTAGAAGCTCTAAAAACCTACTAAATTGTTTATCTAACATAGCCTAATCCAACCTTTGAGGGAATGGGTCAATGGGACATGTGGTTTGTAGGGTATTGGAATGCTAGTAGATTCTTTTTCTTTATTCTTATGTTTTTTATTTTTTCCACATTCATCTTCCTTAGGTGGTTATCTAGTATTCTCATTTTCATTCTCATTATCCTCAACATCATTATCACCATCTTCCGTTATCTTATGATCATCTAATTGTTTACCACTCCTAATTAAGGGTAATAGTCTTACAATGTTCATTAGGGTCAGTTTTAAGTTGACTATGGAATGAAACTTGTCTCTTGCTCAATTTGGGTCTAGCATTTTGTTCTGGATAGCCAAAGCATCAACCTTGCATGTCAACTACCTAATTAATTCTCCCATAAATTGACCTTGATGCGTAAAACTCATCATTTGACTTCACATGAGTTGTCACAAAGGTCTATAGTAAGTTATCTAGATTATATTATGCGATTGCTGGAATTCAGGTGATAGTATTATATTTTGCGCAACTTGATTAATGGTTTGGGCGATTCCGTTCCTATTGTCTAGATTATAAGCGTTAGAGAATGGATTTTTTTTTTCCTATTTGACTGAAGTTGTTGGGATTAACTTGATGCATAGATAAATCCTCAAATTTCCCCAATTGGTAGTTTGCAACCACGTGACTTATAACACCATAAATTTCACAAGAAGTATTAGTAGCACATGTATTATTTATGATGAATGTACCAAAACGACGAGCTAAGGATTCAACTTTAGCAATAAAAAAGTTAAAGAGCATTTACCTTATACTTACGTGGAGTCTTCCTTACTTCATTCCTTCTCTCCTTAGTCCTGAACATTGCAAGTATAGTTAAAGAGCATTTACCTTATACTTACCCGGCGGGTAGCTCCAACCCGACTTGATGCGGGTAACGAACTTTATCAGGTTGTGTTGAAAATCCCAAAAGTTATTTAAACTTTAAAAATAGATGCTCGAGCCCTATCTTTTTGCGGGTAGCCCGATTTTTTTTTACGAGCTACCCGACCTTTAGTGAATTTTTGTGGGTAATGGGCTTTATCAGGCTGAGATAACAAACTCGAGAGTTATTTGGGTTTCTAGAATAGAAGCTTGAGCACTACATTTTTGCGGCCTTTTACGAGCCGGTCCAGTCGAGCTAGCTCATTTTACCGACTCTAATTGAAGTGATTTTGAGCAATGCCTTCAATCAAGTCATATGCTTCTTTGATATCGATCCGTCCAAGAAAGCACCTTTAAAAGCTGAATCCAAAGTTATAGTTTGCTCCATCGTGAAAGGTATGGACTGCTTCATTTTTCAAGACCATGGTGTAGGCACCTCTCATCAAATTCTTACACCGCTCCTAAGCTTCTGAAATTGATTCACTATCTTGTTACTTGAAAGTTGAAATTAGATGAAAGCTCAAATTGGTAGCTAAAATATTTTGTTGGAACATTTCATCAGGTTTGATAAGGTAATTTTTTTATAAAACTACCATAGTTTTTCCTTAATTAGAAGCTTAAAAATGTATTGTTGAATAAAATTATTTGCTTTAGTAATTAGAATTACTTAAAAATTATTGTTGAATAAAAAAATATCTACTTATTATTTTCCTAAAATACAATTGTCGTGCATCTCACAAGCCCATCACTAGTTTTTTTTTAAAGAAGCTAAAATTTGTTATAATTTTATCTGCATGTTAACAACACTCACTTACCATTATAGAAAACTAAATGATATGTTTATTTTTTATTGTTATGAAATACTACATTTTTGGATTATTGTGTTAATATTACACTATTAATTTAACTTATAAATTGTTTTTATTTTAAATAAAATATTTAATCTAGATTAATGACAATTTAAAATTATAAAGAAAAATAATTTTATAAAAATGTCATTTAAAGTTTTGTTTATACAAATTTTTAAAGATTTTTAATAATTTTAAATAAGTTACAAAAATAGAAATTTATAATTATTTTAAAATATATAATTACCAAAATTTAGAATTTGGTTCAATAATTAATGATGTGCTTATTTATCATTTTACAATCTTCACCTAGATTCAATAATTAGTTTTATCAAACACTATCAATAGAATTAAATAAGTTAGCGTATAAACTTTAATCTTTCAGTTGTTTTTTTAATTTTTAGCTTTCAATAAGTTTTTCATCTTATTTTTAAGTAATTTTACTTTTGTCATGATTTACTCAAGTTTTTTAAATAAAAACATTAAAAGATGGGTTTGTCTACGGTGGATCATGGTTCACGTGGTTCAAAATGTGGAAATATAGTAATTTAAATTCTCAATCACCAAATTTAACGCTTATTTTATTAATGATTGATATTAAAATAGTTTCCAGTTGCTTTTATGAAATATTACTTGAAAATAATAAAAATTCAATTTGATATTGCCATCTAACGTAAAATTTTGCCTTTGAACTTTAAATTGATATATTTTCAACGAAATTAGCATAAGTTGTGTTATAAATTCATATTTTCCCTTAAATTAAACTCAAATAGTCATATAAAAACTATTTAATAAAAAATAAAATTATCTATTCACCTTTTATAAGCAAAAATATATAAGTTGGACTAGGTGGACCAAATTTTGTTTGATCCACCCTAAAATCGTCCTTAAGATACAATTTTTTGAAAAAAAGTTATAAAAGATTTTTTATTATAAAATTTGATTAAATGTATAAACCGTGCAATACACAATTACATCTACTAGTATAGTATGATAAATGTGGTGGGAGAAAAGCCATATAAGACAAAAAAAATTAATATATGCATTGTGAGTGTAAAAATATTTTACATTACTATTTAATAATGTGTTGTTGATAAAAAAAATGTGTTAACATATTATTATTTAATTTAATAATATATAAGATATCATGTTTAATAAATAGTGTGACAAGAAATTATCGAATGACATTATAAAATATACACTAACCATAACGTGGATACTAATTAAATTGACGAGCAAATATCAATCCCGATGGCATATCTACCATTACCTGCGAATTTGACCTCTGTAGCTATTTGACACGAGAAATTATTAGATGGTCCCGGACCACCACGTAATCCAAGTTCCCGATCAATTAATATTTGACACATAAGAAAAATTGGTTGGGATTAAAAATAAATTCATGGTCGGACCATAAATTTTGCTTATGTGTCAAATATTAATTGGTCGAGACCATGAATGACGTGGTGGTCCGGGACCTAACAATTTTTCCTTTGGCACATGGCCGACACAATATATGTTGAGGCTTAAAACAAATTTTTGAGATGAGACATCTTCTAATTAACTAAAATAAACTATTATAATTATTATAATTTTATTGAATTTTTTATTTTAAATTTTTTAGAAATAAAATTACTTATTAAACTATTATTATGTATAATTAACGTTTATATTAGTATTTTGGTTATTTTGATACAATATTTATTATATTACATAATAGAAAAATGTATTATAACTAGGATTAACATGATAGGAAAAATCAAATAAAATAATTATTAATTATGAAAAAAAGTTATAGTAAGACGATACCTATTAATTATTTTAATCAAGAGAGAAATTTATTAAGAATTTGATCCCTGTACATTAAGTTTTATAGTGTGATCCAATTACGTGTTGTCATATTATTTAATGAGCATGACATCTCGTGTATTATTAACTCATTAATTGATATGACAACACATCAATGGATGTAAATGTAAAACTTTTTAACACTACTAGTGTATATACATAAAATCCTATATTTATATAAATTTTAAATATAAACATAATTAATATAATATGATTAATATAAATATAAAATTATGAGGCTTATGTAACATTGAGGATCTAAAGTCATTGCTTTAGTAATTTAGCCCTTGGGCAGGCCCTATTTTGGTAGCATAGAAATTGGGTTGAAATAATAAAGGAGGAGAGTGTACCCAAAAAAGAAAGGAGGAGGAGGAAAGAAAATTAATAAGGTGAAAGTAAGAGAGAAATATCATATTATTATCACATTTCACTTCTTTTTTTTTTTTCTTTCTAACTCATCCCATCCCATCCCTCTCTGATACTAAACACACGTAACAGGAACCACAATAATACATTATGAGTCTGTCTGTCTATTATGTTTTACTCAAGTTTGCTGGAAAATGATGTTTGGGATATAGGCAGATTCATCGTGATTTCTTCCGGATTCCAAATCCAACTCCTAAATTTCTATTGGCTTACCGTAAAGACAACATCATCCGAGGGTAGAAGTGCCCTGACCCTCTTTAAGAAGACAGAAAGCAAATGTAGCTCTAAAAAGATTTTGTTGTTATTGTTATTTGCAATAATGTTTACTCTACGAGTATATTTGATAAGATGTTTTAACAAGTTAAAAGTTGAAATTAATAATTAAAATTATTTTAGTTATATTTATTAAGGTAATTTTTTCAATAACTACGTATCAACTTTGTAGTAGTTTTTGTTGAGAAGTTACTTTAGGTAATTCTTTAAAAGAAATCTCAAATTTTTAGGTATTAGCTAAAAATTTATTACAAATGAATCTCTCAACAATTGTACTCATCATTATTATCTAGTAATTAATTATGTCTTTATATGTTATTTTACCACTTTAAGCTAGTTTTATTAAACACTTTCAATCAAATCAATTAAATTTTTTAGCTTTTAGCTAATTTTACCAAACACACTTTATATATTGTTTTTTAGTTATGAAGATAAAAAGTACTTTTTTTTATAAAAGGAATTAAAAAGATGTAAGAATAAATTTTTTGTAATAGTAAAAAGTGGTTAAATTAATTTTTAGGATTCTACTGTTTTACAATTTTTCTTAAGTCCTTATGATTTAAAAAAAATAATTGGGTATTTTTAGTTTTAAAAGATTTTATAATTAAATTATTAAAGCTAACACCCTTAATCATTAACTTTTCTGTTGAGTGCTAAAATATTGAATTTTCTTTTAAGTGAGATTTTTTATTTGAGTCTTGTTAATGAATAAAGTAGAATGATATTAACACCCTAAATTTGGGGTATGATAACGTGGGGAATAGAAAGATAAATAGAAAAAAAATGTAATAATTAATGGGACGAGAAGATGAAGAAATAAAAATATGAGGTGTAAAAAGGAGTATAAAAAAAGTAAGTGTAAACAAAAAATCATAACTTCTCAATATATGGTGGGAAAGTTTTTGCCTCTTAATTAAGCAGGTCCACCTAACTCGACTTATAGTTCGTTTGTATTAACTTTTAAAAATACAAAATCATGATTTTGCAGAATTGATTTTAAATCACTTTCGTCCAATGTGTTTTGTAAAATATGTATCACTCATTTCAACTATTAATTTCTAGAATCAATTTTACCTAACTATAAACCAAACGGACACTTATTAGAATAGTCCAGAGATGTGACTTTTGGATATCCATGATCTTTGCTAGAAGAAGAAGCTATCACCATTAATTGTCATAAAGTATTAATAACCTAACATTGTTTAATTTTATTTTTGTGTTAACCACATATATCCCCTGTTCGAGGCTTAGTCACACTAATGCTTTGTTTAGTGATCGATATTGTAGAAATGGAGAGAAGAGAAATGAGTAGAAAAGAAGTGAGAGGAAAGTGAAATAGAGGAGAAATAAGGGTTGTTTGGTGTGAGTGAAATGAGTGAGAAATAGAAGAGAAATGTGAAAGTAGGTTGTTTGGTGTGGGTGAAATATGTGAGAAATAGAAGAGAAATGTGAATTTGTTTTGTATTCCAAAACCAAAAAAATCGATTTTTGAGGGCAATAATCGATTATTCCTTGTTCCTGGGACCAAAATAATCGATTATATATGCAAAATAATCAATTATTGTATCAAACTACACAAAATAATCGATTATTGATACACAATAATCGATTATTGCAGCACAACACTTCATTTCTCTCCTTTTCTTGGCAATTTGGGAGAGAAATAAAACTCTGGTGGGACCCACCATTAAAGTACATTTCTCCACATTTCCACTGTGCCATCAAACAGGGGAAATATGTCTATTTCCCTCCCCTTCCACCCATCTCATTTCTCTTCCCCCTATTTCTACAACACCAAACAGGGGGTAAATGTGTATAGTGTGATTTATAGTTCAATAAAATTGATTTTGAAATCAATAACTAAAAATGAATTATGTACAAATTACTAAGCACGTTTAATTGAAGTCATTTGTTCTCAATTTTTGAAAAATCGATCATTCCATGTAGAAATCATATTCCAAACAAGTCCTAATCATATGACGAATTCTATCCAATGAATATCTAGACCTAATGTGAATTATAAAATGACTTAGTTTTAAACTAATTAAAATATTTTTTACAATTATTATAATTTTATTTAAAGTTTATTTTTTAGTTTTTTAAAATATAATTTTACTTATTAAATTATGGTAATTAGTTTTATTTAATATTTCTTTTTCATTCATCAATATTGTTAATTTGCTTTTTTCTTTTTGATAGATTGTTGATATTTTTTAGATTTTATTAATAGGTCATTAGTACTTACCATAATAAATATTTTTGTGATTTTAATATATTTTAATGTTTATAATATTAAATAATAAGAGATGTGAGATTTAATTATGATAAATATGATATCAAAATTAACTAACAAAGTAGTTATTAATTAATTAAGAGAGAAAGTTGTAAAATGAGACATCTATTTCTTAAAAGAAATGTTTACTTATAATAGTAATTTCCTCTAAGAGTTTTTGTTAAAAATATTAACAACTAAAAACAGTTTTAAGACCTAAATAATTAGAAAATTTTTGGCGGTTTAAAACAAGCAAAACTTCAGTTGATATAACCAATGGTTACCCTCGGATCATCCCTAGTGATGTAACAGCTCTAATAAATTTAGTTGAGAAATAGCTAGGGCATAACTATAAAATAATAATTCTGCAACTATATTTGATAACTATTTTCTACCTATTCCATAACTAATATTGCTCACGACTAGGGATGACAAATAGATAGGGTCTAAGCACCTTCTTTATACACGCGTTTTGAAAAAATATATGTATCCGGATTCATATCCACGTGAATAGTAATTCTAATATTCGTACCCTGGCCTTAGCCATAGGTACTTATAAAGTACATGTACCTGTACCTATTACCTACACTTTTGTTAACAATAAAAACAGTCAATTAATTAAAAAAATACAACTCTGGTATAAATTAAAAATAATCAATAGATCATCCAAATTTAACTATGTGGGGTGAGTTAGAGACGAGAATAATGGGAGGGAGGAGAAAAGGAAATTAGTTCAAGTTTTGCTATTTTAGTGTTCACGGATACAAATTATGACGTTTTCAAAATTGTAACATTCAAATTAAATTAATTAAATTAGTAATATATTTTAATATTTTTTGGTAACTATAATATATATTAACATTAATTAATTTTTTGAAAAAATATTTATTAATTAACAATATAAACATATATAAAAATTAAAAATATAAATTAAATTAATTATATATATTATATAAATGCGGGTATGAGTATGATCAATAGGATATGATAGAGTGCCAAACTACCTATATACCCGCACCTGTATTCATTAAGAATAAGGGTAATTACTTTAAACCTGTACTCGAACTTATTTGGTAGATAATTATCCTACCCATTACGTGCAATTTTTTTATTTAGAAGAGAACTTTCATTATTAACAACATTTTAAGAGCTTATTAGGTATTTTTATAAATTTTAAATAAAATTATAAAATTATGAGGTTTATAATATAACAATGTAAAGCAATGACTTTAGTTGCGTAAGTGTTGTAAGTATAGGAAATAAATATATATAGAAAGGGAAAAGGGAATGATGAGAGAAAAGTGTGAAAAAAGATGTAAGAGAAATGAGTGTAAAAAATTAAGGTTGTATACTTATATCATTATTTATACCTTATCTCGTACGGAAAAAACATTAAATACATGTTAAATTAATGTATAATGTTTAAAAATGGAGGTGTTATAGAAAGTAAGTTATGATATTGAAAAATTAATATATATATATATATATATATATCATTATCATTATTATTATATATATAAAAGTAAGGTAGTGAATGTGGTCTTTAAAATCTAAAGTGAGGATACAATAGTAATTTTTTTTAAACAAAACTTTTAAAAATAGAAAGTTTTTTATATTTTAAATTATTAATGTTATGCATTACCATTAATTAACTATAGTAATTATATTAAAGTAAACATGACTATAAAAATAATAAATTATAATAATAAATATAAATAATGATAACTTAAAGGATTTAATAAATATACAATGACAGTGTAAACTCATTTTACACTTTCATCCAATGATGTGCTGCCACATTATTTATTGAATTTAATAACACATGATGGTGTCATACTCATTAATTGATGTGATAGCACATCATTGGATGACCGTGTAAAATTTCTTTACTTGATCCGTGTATAGTAATTAAACTCTAATTTAATACATATTTGATAGTTTTAAAAAATAAAAAATAAGAAACTTAAAACATTTTCAAACGCTTAAAAAACCATTTTATAATTATATAGTCAGATTGATAGTAATTGTAGTAATCATTTAATTATAGTTATTTTTATATAAAAACTCAATATTATTTAAAGCCCATTTTAACAATTTCAATATTAAAAAAAAAGAAAGGTTTATAACATAAATAAAAATATATTATGAAAATTAAAATAATATTAAAAATTATTTTATAATTACATTAGTAGTAATTATAATAATTGTTTAATTAGTGTTCTTTTATGGGTTTTAATTTTTGTTTAAAGGTCTTTGTGACCTAGGATCAAGAACAACTTTTCTTAGTTTTCATGCTTTGTAAATGTTAGTGAGTGATAATGAAAAATTAAAAATGTTGCATAATTTCTTTAATTGGTGACTTATATGTGTATATGTTGCAACAACTTAATTGTTTTGAAAATTTTTACTTAATAGGAAATTAAAATTTGATTTGGTTATGGGTAAAACTAGCTAGCAAAGTTTTTAAGTGGTTGATGAACTGAGCAATGCCTATAACACGTAAAATTTAAGTTTTATTCAATTGTGCTGCCAAATGCGGGCATATATAAGTTGCATAGAAAATTATTGGTATTTAGAAAGAAATATTATAGTTCGGTCTATTTGAATTTAAACCTTGAAATAAAATAATGAATTTCACGTCTGAAAGCAAATTCAAGAATTTTAAAGTTTTATCCTATATAAGAGGCATTCTTGGAGCACTTGAAAGAATACTCTAAAAGGCCATTTATTTTTTTTACATTGTATACTAGAGGCATTCCACAAGCAATAGAAAAAAACTCACTAAGAGGTTATTCCATAAACATTAGAGATAACAAATTATATATTATATTGTATGAATTTGTTATTATTGATCAGATAACAAATCAAATTAAATAAAATCTTTTCAAATAAATAAAAAAATAAAAGACTAAAAGATATAAGAGTGTGCTAGGAATAAAAGATGTAATAATTTAATTTAACATTCTTTGATAAATGACAATGAGGAATATTAATCATAAGTGAATCTGTCTGGAGAAAAATTCTTTCTGTATGAAAAGGGTGAGGGGGAAAGATTCAAAAATTTGTCAATTTAATGGATACATGCAAACAATATAAATATGATTTCCATAGAAAGAGAGTTGATAGAGAGTATGATTGAAAATAGTGGTGAGACATATTTCCAGTTAGATAAATGGGTTATGGGGAGAAATTATAGGACAAATATTTATCAACCTTAAAAAAAGTTAGTTATCCCATTAAAAATGTAATATATAAAAGTTCTTTGACGACAAACTACAAAAAAATAATAGTTCCTTTTTTAAAAATGTACTTTTGAAACTTTTAGAATGTTTAGATAATCATTTTTTTGGAAAATATTATGTAATGAATAAATTAAAAAAAATTAAAAGTAACTGTAGTTTTTAACTTCTTTTATAAATATAATTTAATTTAAAATATAATTTAATGGATATATACAGACAATATAAAATAGTTTACATGTTGTGGTGGAATGAAGAAAAAAAGGGAAGTATTCGTAAAAAAAAAAGAAAAAAAAGGGAAGTAGCTTGATTTGGTTGGGATATATTGTGCAATTGAAAAATTGAGGCAAGGATAAAAATTAAAGATAAATAGAGAAAAATAATCATTCACGTTAATATGCAATTTTTAACTTTCATATATTATGAATTATATTTATTAAAATATTATTTTATGTCTTTTATTTTATCAAATTATTATTATATGTCCAATACGATAAAAGTGCCCCGTGCATGGCACGGATACATGACTAGTATATATATATATATATATATATATATATATATATATATATATTTCTGGTTTGGTCTACTTCCTTTATATTAATTTTCTTCTAGTATATATATGGTCTGTATCTATATTTGGGTTACTACTATTAATTATATTCACTTTGCTTAGTTATATATATATATATATAATCACATAATCACGAAATATTATATTATGAATCATTATTTATAAATGATATTAATTTTATATTTTATCTTTTGAAATAAATAATTCATGAGTCAAATGTGCACATAGCACAAGCAGCAAATACACTGCCACCTATTGAATGAATATTGTACTGTTGTGTTCATTATGTAAAACTTTTACCTAAGTTACATTACATATATATGATATATCCTTGCAATTAGGGTTTTTTCTCCATACAAAACCCAAATTTACAGCTATATATACACATTTCAAGGTCTAAAGTGAATTTTAAGAAATATTTTTTAAATTAACTAAAAATATATTTTTATAAAGTTAAAATTAAATTTACAATAAAGTAATATCTTTAAAATAAAAAATAAGAATTAAAATAACTTTAAACAATTAATCAATATTATATTATATATAATAATAAATTATGTTTTACTATTGAAATCTAATTTATATTATTATTTTATAATAATTTATAATTAAATAGATTAATAAAATAATAAAAATGATAATAACAATAATAATAATATAATTTATATTAAAAATAAGGATATGTACTTAGAAAATTACAGGACGAGGTTTTGAATGTTAATAAATTTTAAAATTAAAAATTAATTAACATGTATTAATTGGCATTAATAATTCAAATATTAAGATAGGAGGTTAGCATTAAGGTTTGAGAGGGAAAATCTCACAACTTATGTGTGAATTAAAATAATTAGTACTTTGGTGTGACTTTACAATTAATGATTAGTAAATAATAAAAATACATTTTAATTAGGATAAATGTGATAAAAATGTCAACTAATAATATACATAAGATAGCTTTAATTAGTTACAAAAAGGAGTTATAGTAATTAAGATGAGACTAATTTTTTTTTATTTAGAAGAGAACTTTCATTAATTATTGACAACATTTTAAGAGCTTATTAGGTATTTTTATAAATTTTAAATATAATTATAAAATTATGATGTTTATAATACAACAACATAAAGCAATGGTGTATAAGCCTTGCGTCAACCCTTATTTGTAATATTTGGTTTGGGGTGTTGTAAGTAGGGGTGTAAGTGGGTCCGACCCAACCCACGAACCCGACCAATCCAACCCAACCCGAAGATATTTAACGGTTCGGTTCGGACATGTTCTTTTAAATCCGATCTGGTTCAGTTCGGGTATCGGATTTGCCTATGTTGAACCCGTTGGACCCAACCCGAACCAAACCAGAAAAAGAAGTCATAATCTTATTTCATTTTCACATGCAAGGAGAGAACAAAAATAGACGTAACGACATCACAAGCAGAGGTGGTTCCCCAAATCCTATTTCATCTTATCCTCTCAATTTATTTTTCTCTATTTTTTTCTTTTTTTCATTTTATATTTTAATTTAATTTCACCTTCCACATTTTTTTAAAAAAAAGGAAAAATGTTCATGACCCGATGACCCAACCCAACTCGAACGTATTCGGGTTGGTTTGGTTCGGGTTTCTCACCTAAAAAATACAAAACCCGAACCAACCCAACCCACCACCATTCTATCGGTTCGGACTTGATATCACCTCAAACCCGATCCAACTCAGCCCGATTACACCCCTAGTTGTAAGTATAGGAAATAAAGATGGAAAGAAAAAAGGGAATATGAGAGAGAAGTGTGAAATAAGATGTAAGACAAATGATAAGTGTGAAAAATTAAGGTTGTTGTATACTCATATCATTATTTACGCGTTATCTTGTATGAAAAAAACATCAAATACATGTTAAATTAATGTATAATATTTTTCTTATTTTATTATAAAAAATGTGTAAATAACATTTTTTTGTTTGTTGCTATATATACATAAATACACTCATTTTTATTACATTTCTTTCACTCTTACTTGTTTTATTTTTTTTCTCATCACATCAATTATTACATTTTTCACTTTCATTTATCTTATTTTTCCATTATTACACCTCTCATTTTTTTCTTCTTTCCATTTGATCTACCCTTTCCACACACTAATTTGTTTCTTGTGTGTGGAACTAACTTTTTTCCATATATATATATGGGCACATAAAGAATAGAGAATGGTATCCCACCTCCTAGCAAATTATACACTCATCAAATATCTAGCATGAGTGCATCAGAAAACCCTATTCATAAGGGGAAAGCAAATTCGTCCTCTTCTTCAACAAAGTTGATGTTATTTGGTTTCCCCTTGACTCCCACTCCAACTGGCCAAGAACACATGGATGCAGCACCAGTGAATAACAAGACTGGTATTTTCAGATGTCTCTTCTGTTGTCGTGAATTTTCCAATTCACAAGCTTTGGGAGGGCATCAAAATGCGCACAGGAGAGAAAGGCAGAGAGCACACTTTCTTGTTCCCATACTTCCCCATCATCAACGCTTCATAAAAACTGGCTATCCTATCATAGCAGCACATCATGAGAAACCTTGTGGGTTCCAGCCACAACTACCTATGGCGTATGATGAGGTTGAGGGACCTCTTTTTATGAGATCAGCAGCTGCAGGCACGTCCAGAAAAAATGTGCCTTTCAAACAAGTACAGAACCTTGATGGTGATGGTGATGTTGATCTTAACTTGACTCTTGCTAGTAGTAGTATTATACCACCCTCCAATTCCACCAGGGACGACGTCAATTAATACCAGTATATACTAAGGACTTGGGCTAGTAGTATTAATTTCAATCTATATATATATCTAGCTACTTTAATTTTGTTTCCCTCGTCCTTATCCATATAGCTAGGTGTGGGTTGGGTTTGGCTCGTCACTCAAAAATCATATCGTACAATTCCACGATATAATTGGTACACATTCTGTTATCTCTCTGTTATATATACCAGAAAGCTGGCTGCATATATTATTATTACTTACTAGCTGTTGCTTCTTGCAAAGTCCAGATTTATTTCTAAAAATCATATGCCTGCTTATTTCTTTTTTTAAATATAACGGTACAGTATTCAAGACACGTTTCTCTGTTGGAACATGATGACTTGGCTTTGCTCCAATGACAATTCAGAGACTCCCCAATTCTTTCCTACTAATATCATGTTTGATTTAGCGTTGAAACATGGTAAATTCACGTTTCTAACACTAGAAATAATTGTGTTGAGAAATCTAAATTGAGTTTGACCAGTTTTAACGTTAAACCAAACACACACTAAGATCATATAGACATTTGTAATTAGTAAGGATATATATATATATATATATATATATATATATATATATGGAGTTAGCTAGAAATGATTTGTTTCAAAAATTCCATAGTTAACTTCATGTACCATATATATAATGGAACACAATTAGAATCATATCCTTATAAATAAATTTATTTTAAAATTGTTGTGCATGACGAATAAATTATTTATCACCCGTTCTTATTAATATCCAAAAATTAAATGGTTTATACATGTTTTTTTAATCAGCAAAAGGAAAGAAAACATATATATATATATATATATATATATATATTTGGCGAATTAATAACAGAAAAGTATAGAAATCCATCAAATAATCATGGTCTATATATAAACATACATGAAAAAAAATAAATTAAATCATTCTTTTATTTTTCTTTCTATCACTCTTTTTCTTTGTCATCATATATCATCCATTTTCTTATTTTTCTCTCTTTTCCTATCTCTTTCATCCTGAATGGAGATATATCTCATAAAGATGTAACGATTAATTTTTATCCTATATTACAAAAGAATCTGGCATGAAAAACATATACTGAACAGGTGTTCAGTTTTACTTCTTTTAAGATAAATAAAAATCTAACTAAAAACAACAATAATAATTAATAACATCGATCGGACGCTTAATTGAAGTAAATTTGTTGGTTTTCGTATAACAAGTTCTTTGTGCAGCTTATCATTTTCCAACAATAATGTTAATTTATAGAAAAATGCTAAACTTTCCTATTTATGTTCCTCATTCAATCATCCTAATTATTAAATAGAGTAAATATTAAATATTTTTATATGTTTACAAAATATTAATTAAATGCATTTACCTTTTAACTATTAATACTTACTTTATAGGGTAGTAGGAAGATTTGTAGGAGGAATAAAACTGCTAAAATGGACACTCCCGTTCGAGATGACTCACAAAAAAAATAGGGTTTTCCTTTATTTTAAGATTTTGAATAACTCCTAGGTTTTTTAGTCTAGATTGATAAAGTTTGCGACCTATAAAAACTTGCAAAAAATTAAAAAAAAAACGCAAAGCCCACCAAACCCATGACAAACGATCGCGACATGACTCGAATCTTTATACCTTTCAATTTGGCTTGCAAAATGTTGCTATGTGCATCAGGTTGGGTTAGATCTGGTAGCCTGAATCGATAGCTCTAAGAAGGAATAAGTAGGAGGATTTATATAGTATTATTAGTACTCTAGCTAGATCTATATATGTGTGCGTGTGCGTGTGCGTCTCCAAAGGGTGTCTATCAAACATTTTGAAGTATATTTTTTTTCAAGTGAGTTATTACATAGTTAGAAGAGTTGAATAAAAATTTGCTAGTGAAATAACAGTTTTTTCTTGAAAAATAGAAAATTACATAAAGTAATTAATTTAGGCTTTAGGAGGATAGTTTTATTGCATTTCAAGTGAGTATTTGTTTTTATATGGCAATTAAATTAATATTACTTGATCCAAGATCTTCATAAGGAATACATGTTTATAGGTTGATATTAAATATAAAAACAACTCAATGAACATATTTTTTTTCTCAAATTATTGTTAACATTGATCTTGAGCATATAATTAAGAATTTATATATGACGGGTGATATTGGCGGTGTTGATCGGAAGAAATGATGGTCAATAATTTGTCGTGGAGGTAATGACCTATCGATTTTATCAAAGTTCGTGATGAGTGAGCTATGGACTAGTTTGTTTGTATTTAAAAAATTATTTTTATAAATTGTTTAAAAAATGATTTTATTTTAGAGATTTTTGTATAATCAGAAATAAATTTTCGTTTGACTATAATCATAAAAAAATATTTTATTTGTCACAATAAATGCTTTCACATTATTAAAAAGTTTTCTCTCTATTCTATTTTAACTATTTTTTTAAGACGCAACTCTGGGTTGCTTCTTAAAAAAATAAAA
Source organism: Sesbania bispinosa (assembly GCA_026901365.1). Taxonomy (NCBI): domain Eukaryota; kingdom Viridiplantae; phylum Streptophyta; class Magnoliopsida; order Fabales; family Fabaceae; genus Sesbania; species Sesbania bispinosa. The sequence continues at coordinate 164,958 of QLOH01001067.1, forward strand.
AATTGATTATTTTCTGATTCTAATTCTTGAAAAAGTTTAGATAAACATCTTAATTATAAGTTATTATAAGTGATTTTAAAAAAAAGTGATTTTTTTAAGAAATATATTTTAAACAAACGGGCTCATATATTAATTATATGGAGGTATAAGCTAGTACTGTCTCTGTTTCTTTCACACCAAATTCGTGGGCCCCACTCCCAAGTGGTGGGACCCATGTGAATTTTAACCAATCACATGGAGTGTGTTAAGGGAGAGTGTTCAAAAGAGTGTGTTGCTAGCACTCCTCAAAATTAGTTTAGGGTATGTTTGCGAGTTGAAAAAGTGTAAGGATCCACGGTAGTTGCTCTGTTTTATAGTTGCATATGGCTGCTCAATAGCTACGAAGTAGCTACGGATTTAATTGCCTAGTTATATACTTATATATTTTGTGTGGCTAATATTTTCTAGAGAGGCAAGAAAGGATCTGGATCCATTAAAAAATGAAGGAGAAGGAATGGAAGAGAAAAGTTTTTAGGAAGTTATTCTCCCTTGTTGTTTATGAGTGTAACTCTCTCATCTTATAATTTACAAAAGTTTTTTTTCCCTTTTTCACTCTTTCATTTTCCTCCTAAACCTTTCATTTCTCTTTTTTTCAAACTCACAAACGTATATACTCCTAGGGTTTAATTTGGATGCGTTACTATTTCTATTCATCGGTTTGTTGGCGGTGGTACGTACTTAATTAGAATATGTTTTTGGTTGTAAGAGGTTTATGTGGTGTGGAAAAGAAGATGGTGACTATGGTGTCTTAACTGGATTTCAACTTTGACATAAAACAATACTCAAAAGAACTTGCAATTTGAATATTCTTGGTCATGAGTGCATTCGTGGTTTAATTACTTAGCATATTATGTTATTAATTGTCCAGCTTGTTAATCAGCGGAAATATATAAGAAAGCACGGCCATAAGTTAATACTTAATACCTTAATTCGGACATTACAACATAATTAATGAGAAATCAAATTATTTAAATTCAGACGAATTAGTACTCCTTGTTGAGAACCTCTATCACATATATATAGCTTTCTAATTATTAAGACCAGCAGATCGGAAACTACTTAATTCCATGAAGCTGTGGATAATGCCAACAAAAAGAAAGTCTTTGAATTAATATTAATCTTCCAAAAAGTGAGGAGTTGATAGCTTCCATATTTATTTAGTTAAAACTTTAAAAAGTCAAATTAAACGCTTGACTTCAAGGCCTTTCACCAAATTGTTGACCAACTGACTCCATTGATATGCGAGTTGATTTTTTGGAGTATCGATCACAATATTCCCTACCATGATTGATTTATAATGCATTGAATATCATCATTATCATGAGGGTCCAACAATTTGAAACACGACGAATGATGAACAGGGATGAAATTAAAATCACACACGCACTTGAAATCTAGCCAAAGGGATGGAAAAAAAGTAATTCTACAATAATTAAATTTATAAATGCTAGCTTCACCTAACACACAATCAAATATTAGGATTTATAAGGATAGAGACATGTTAAGCATGCTATAAAAGAACACCGTGATATATAGGATCTACAAGTCTCATGAGATGTTAGTTGAAGAAAAAATTATTTATTATTTTATGAAAATAATATATTGATCATTTGTAGTTAACATAACTCAGCTAACTTAAACAAATGCATCCTATCTCGAGCTTTTTAGGCCAAGTCTAACCCTACTCCAAAGAAGAAAATAGGGTTATAATTATATAAAGTGTGTCTCATTAATTAATTTGATAACTTAACACTTAACATTGGATGGAGAATGAGTTTGAGTAGATCTTTAAGTTACCAAACTTGATCTATATTCTTTTTATTAGCCAACAAGCAAAATCTATAAGGGAAACCCAACTCAAATACAAAGTCTAATAGAAAACAATCACAAAGCTTTCAAGCAAAGCAAAGACTCTTTAAGTCCATTTTCATCTCATCGCCTCAATTTTTTATTATTCACGAATTTTAAGTGGGCTCTACCAGTACACATCACTCATATATACTTTTTACAACTTAAATATTTATTCGCTCCAATTCAGCACATCTAAAAATTCAACTAAATGGACCCAAAAATAATCCCACATCTTTATATTTATATTAATATTGTGAGATAAAAAATGGACCTATATTTTATTTAAGCACCGAGACTTATGTAAGCACTTGCTTATATAAGAATCGCTCTAGTAGTCTAGCTCTAGTAGTCCTCTTGAGTTAAGTATTGGTTCTTAAAATTATGAACCCGCGCGACAAGAACCCGACAAACATCTCCGATTGATCTGTGTGTGTGAAATATTTATTATTTATAATCTTGTATAGTTTAGAAGACAATTTATCTTTTTAATTAATTTGGACTTTCGAGTTCAACTTTCTTCTACCCATTTTCAAAACACATTTTACACGTAAGTTGTATAATGATATATTAACGTTTTTCTCTTAAAACCCTAAAATTAAAAGAAAATAAAAAAACACATATATTGGGAGGAATTATGATGTATTTGATATATTTATTAATTGTACATATGAACTATTTTCACTTGAATATTGTAATATAACCGTTTAATATTTATTTAGCTTATAAATCGAGTCAACCTAGTTTCATCCCTCCCAAACCCAGTCTTAATTAAACCTATATGTTATTGTGTTTTTTTTGGGTCTAGTGATGGAATCGGATATAAAGAACTGGTTTGATGTAAAATCGAGTTAGATATGAGATAAACAAAACTTGTCTCAACTGGTTCTACAAGTACACACGTCTAGAACTTATACATTTGATTAAATTGATGCCTTTGCTAATTGAGAAGATGAAAAAAAAAGAAAAGAAAAATATATTATTTTAAGTTTTATCTGACTCTGAGATGAACATTTATATTAAAATTTATATATTAAATATAACAAAAAATCTTTGTGTTTCTCATTTTTGTTATACTATTTGTATTTTTTTTGTTAGGCAAAGAAAATTTTATTCAGGGGAGTACAAGGGGTACTCCAATTCTTATACAATATAACTCCAATACATCAACACTAAAGAAGGCCAAAAGATAACACAATCATGACAAGTCAATTGATTATTAAACCCACCCAAAAGCCAATAAACCCAATAAAACCACCTTAACGTAACATTCACCGAGCCAAAGAAACAGATGCCAATTCCCAAACCAAGAAGCAAAGAGAATAGCGTCCAATATCCTTGAAGAAAAATCGGTATCCAATCCAAGTGTGTAAACATATCAAGATTGTAAGGAAAAAACAGCGAGCACCTAGTATGACAAAACGCCAATTTTTTTTTTTGGTCGAAACAAAAACGCCAATGACCCAACCGAAAATCCGCAGCAACAGACACAATCAGCAGAAAACTGTCCCAAGGTTGAGACAGACAAGCGGATTTCTGACCAGGAGCAAAACTGATAAGAGAAGCTTGTGTCCTTTGATTTTAGGTGCATTTAGGATAGACCACTTTATCTTTGGGTCTACGGTAGACCAACCCTTTTTAATAAAAATATTATTTTTAAAATTTGCAATGTAGTCCTCCTATTATATTATTAATATGTTTATTTCTCTCCTCTCTCTTTTGTTTCTCTCTCCTCTCCCTCCCTTGTTTTTCTCTCCTTTCTCTCTTATGTTTCTCTCTCCTCTGTTTCTCTCTCATCTCTCCTCTCTCTCCTATGTTTCTCTCTCCTCTCTCCCATCTCTCTCTTTTTCTCTATCCGTTGTTTCTCTCTCTCCTCTCTCTCTATACTTTTCATTTATTAAGACTCTCTCTCCTCTATTTTTCCCTCCTCTCTCTATTTCTCTCTCCTCTCTCTCCACCATTTCTCTCCCTTTCTCTCTCTCCTCTCTCTCATCCATTCTCTCTCCTTTGTTTCTCTTTCCTCCATTCTTTCTCGTTTGTTTCTCTCCCCCCTCTCTATTTCTCTCTCTTCTCTCCTTTATTTCTCTCCCTCCTCTCTCCCCTATGTTTCTCTCTCCCATCTCTCTCCTTTGTTTCTCTCTCATATCTCTCTCCTCTCTCTTTGTTTCTCCTCCTCGCTTTCTCTCTCTCCTCTCTCTCTCTCTCTTCTGTTTCTCTCTCCTCTCTCCTCTCTCCTTTTTTTCTCTCTCCTCCTTCTCATATGTTCTCTCTCCCCTCTCTCATATATTTCTCTCTCCTCTCTCAATCTCTCTCTCTGTTTCTCTCTCCTCTGTTTCTCT